>JANSTX010054834.1:0-27105 GCA_027564355.1 Penthetria funebris | reverse complement strand
ATTGTAATAAAGAGGAAAAATGACATCAATTAGTTTGAGGATATATTTTAAAATCATTAAAAACAAAAGATCTTAATTATGTTATATTTAATTTCCAAAATTATTAATAAAGTCTTTCGCTTTTTATTAGTAATTAATTTTTAAAAATGTATAACATAAATATTAATTTTATTTATTGTAATCTTAAAACTAATTATATACAACTGTGAATTATTAATTAGATATTCTTATTTCAGATCAATTAAGTTCTTCCAAGTTATTAATATATTATTATGTATAAATGATTTTAAAATGAATATTTTATTAAACTAATCACTGTATAGCTGTAGCTGCTTAAAATCTAATAAAATAATAGGTTTTTAAATTGTCTATAATATTTGTGAATCTTTTTAAACAAGAGTTATATTTTTTTGAAAATTTTATTAATAAACTACAACCATTTTAAAAAATATATTTTTGAAATGCAAACTGATTGTAGTCTTTTCTTTATTACTGAATTTAATATCTAATATAATCATATGTTTAATTATAATGTTCATAAGATAAGCGTTCAGGCAGTCAATAAATCTCGAGACACAATTATAATTTTAATTCTGAAAATGATATTTATTCATATTATTGAGATAATGATAGTTCGTTTCTATTTTAAATTAGTACACCATAATTTATTATAACTTTTAAAGACATACCATTCTATCTGTACTGTTAACAATATTGATATTAACTTTAGGTATCCACTAATTTATATGTAATAATGTTCAAGAAACTATAATATTGTAATATACAAAAGAGCCATTTAAATGTTTCATAAATAGCAACTATCCCAGTTATGATAATATAATTAATTAAAAAATACAATATAAAAAAAAATATGATTATTTTATATTACACAATCATACTGATCATGCTTAACAATTCTTAATATTTTTTGTCAAAAAGAATTAGATATTGTAAATTCTTTGATTTTTTAATGATTAATAATTGTATATATTAGATATAAAATTAACAAAATAAACAGTCTTAATTGTAGAGAACATATTGTAAATTACATAAATTTATTTCATAGAAAATAGCTGCAACTTAGTTGATATAAAAATATTTCAATCGCACAGCATAATATTTTTTAATTTTATATTTTATTATTAAATATAAGTAAGCAATTCCACATGTATTATTCTTTTAATTAAATTCAATATTTAAATGTTACAAACGATGAAACGTGTATTCAATTACTAATAATAGCTTAGTTTTTCATAAAAATTAATATTTTAAAAAATGGGTCCCCTTTGTTTTAAATTTCACTGTAAAACAGAATTCGTAAATTATTATAAGTCTCCAAATGGTGACGCCACCACCAATATTTAAACTAACTGTGTAAAAATTGATGGTTTGGGATTTGCAATATTAAGCATTAAGCATAATATATAAAATCGTAAATGAAAAATGAAAAAAAAATAATATTAAAGAACATTTTAATTGCGATAGTAAATTCTTCGTTTTGCAGATACATATTGGATATCAATTTGTCCAATTAATAACATAGTTAAGGCGTCTTGGTTAAATTATATATTAACTAAATTATAAGTAAAAAAAATAAAAAAATTCAGGATCCTACACAATTTAATTTTAGTTAACAATATATAAATATATTATGAATGGAATTCTATTTAACTCGAATTACCTTCGGTGGCAGTATAATTTTATTACATTATAAAATGTTTATATTATTATTGATATTACATTTATATATGATTGAACAGAAAAAATAAACATTAAAGTAATTTAAATATAATAGTTATGATCATCTCATTATCATGTGTCATGACTAAAACTTATAATGTTAAAAATTGTCCATTCTCATTGTCCAAAATGCTCTAGATATTAGCTCTCACAAAATATAATAATAATCGAAAGAAATTACTGGGTTAGCATAAGATTAATATAACAGAGAACTTCTGTTACCCTTTAATATTTTAGAATATTGTAACTCATTTTAGTATTGTAATTTATCGTCTTTATCTACAATATTGTGAATGAAATATGGGTAAATAACAGTAATAATATTCTTAACAAATAAGGGTCAAGATACATATATATAGGAGACATTGATCTACAAACATAATTTACTTTATTTTATTAAATTGATTATTGATAAAATGATAAACATATTAAAGATCATCTAAATTGAGATGATTGAAAATTATACCTTATTAAATGGTAAAAATAGTATTGAGATAGGAATTACGTAACAACCACATGTATCCTACGCGAATAGGACAGTTTTAATTATAAAAAATAAAATAGAATTGAACACTTTATGATGATTGTGTTGTTCAACTCTTACCGAAAGCCCTTATTTGTTTATTTATTTTCTATTAGCTATTTTTAAAAACTAGGCATAGTATAATCATTTTTGATTCTCTTTTTAATGTATATTTTAATTTATATATACGAGTATTACTATAGAAATATCAATGAATACACACACACACATACAGTTTCGTGCAAATTATCCATTCCATAAAACTAATTTTCTGTTTTTAAATTTTCGCATACACTTTTTTACCATTCCCAAAATTTACAAAGAAAAATATTTCAAAAATTGTGCTGGTGGAACAGGTTGAGATTCGATTTCTGTACCAGCTTCTTTGAGACGTGCTCTAAAATCGGGTGATTGATCAGCAATACATGGATGACCAGCCGATGGCCAAAATAAGCAACAACAAAAACGACATAAAGCTAATACTTCTGCATATTGAAGTTCTTCACGTACACCATATTTTCTACATAAAAAAAATTAAATTGTATTTATTGCTTAACTATTAATATAAATAATACTATATATTAAAAATAAATTATTATTAATATTTTCAGATAGTACCGAAAAAATCAACTATTGCCAATATTAAAAAAACTTTAATAAAATATTTATTATTTATATTTATGTACCTTCTAAGTTCATGATAGATTTTTTGCCAATCTTTTCCATCTTTTTCAACATTAAATTTCTTTTTTATAATCAATGTAATTTGTTGTTTTGTAAAATGATATTGAGCCAGTTCACGCCAGACACGTTGTTCGGAAACAAGTGCTGACATTATTGACCATGAAGCTGATGCTGACTCAAGATCCCTATAATCAGACATTCTTAATAAAATTTCTCTAATACATTCTTCGGGTAGATCATGAAGTTTTGGTCGTACATTGGGACCAGGCTACAACATTAATAATTATTATAATTTATTCACAATAAAAAAAATAAGAACAATATAATTTACCCCATTAATTTTGATTTGACTAGCAATATCCTGAATACGTTGAATTGTTTGCACATGACCTTCCCATAAACTTTGACTACCAAGTGGTTTACCCCAACATTTTTGATTTTCTTGATTTACTATTTGTTTAAGTTGCATTGACAATCCACGTAAAATATTAATATTTTGTTGACTATCACTTACTATTTAAAATTGAAAAAAGAAAAAGAAAAAATTCTGACAATCAATAAATTACAAATATTTTTCTTTGTAAAAAATCGCATAATAAACTATAATTAAGTGGGACAGAAATCTTACCATGTGATGCAACCTCCTCAAGCATTTGTAATAATAATCTTTGAGCAGAACCGGGTAGACTAGCAATACCTTTACCAGCAACTAGTAAACGCAAAAGTGCACAAATATATTGAAAACGTCTACGATCCTTAACGGCATTACGAAAATCAAGTCGTCTAACGGCTTCTCCTAAACCATTAAAACCAGCAATTTCACGGGTACATCTAATTGTAATATGACAATGTGGTGGTACCTCACTTTCAACATTTTCTTGCGAAGACCTAAACATAAGAATATACAGTTTATTATTTCATATAGTATACAATGTTGTGATTGTTGACCAGGTGAAAATTGATTGATTATCAAAGTTCTTAAACATATAAATTTTAGTACTTAGTCAATCGGAGGGGTAATTAACGTGCTAAACAATATATAAATAAAATCATTGCATTATAAGTGTAAAAATTTTGTGCACGATTGAATCATTTAGGTTCAAAAAACACTGAAACATAATGAATTATAGACAAGTTGATGTTGTGAAGTAACATGCGAGAGATCGTGACCAATGTCAGTTATTCGTTGACGTCTTGATCCCACGTGGGATAATTGTTGGGTCATTGAAAATAATGGGTTGCGACAGATTATGGTAGTATTTCAATGTATATGTATAATAATTTAGAAACCAATTAACCATGTACATTTTAATAAAATATAAAACTATTCGATACATTTTTTTAGTCGCAAAACTATAAATTATGAATTATTTTATCTATAAATCAATACTATAAATTTAGGTAAAATTTAATATCTGTGTACCAATCATGTACGATCATTATATAATTTTAGAAAAAAACACTTCGTGATTTGATTAACATAATCACAATAAATACAATAATGTAACAAATTTTATTCAAATTTTTTCTTATTTCATTTTCATTAACCAACCGTATATTATGAAAGTAAGTTAATGTGGTCTTACGAAGTGACTCTTAAAAAGTTTATAATTATGAAATATAAAAATTAAATTGCGTTTATACATTGAAAACCATAAGGCAATAAATTTATTGCAAAAAAATGCTATTCTTGCAAAAAAAAGAAAAAATATAATAAAATTAATATTTCTTAATTACATATATTATACGTAGTCTAATAATTAAAATGATGTATTACTTTTATTAGTAAGAATATATAGATGTTTACTTCAATTAATAATTATATAGTAATTACAATTGAATTACTTAGTAGGGACATTAAACATTAAATCACAATAATATATCATCATCATCTAACATGCAAATACTACTCTTATGTATAGATTCGATTATAAATGTTCGGCTCTACATTTAAATAAATCAGCACAGTGAGCATTTAAAGCCTAAGCTATTCACTAATTATAACTAACCAACCTAGGATAAGCGTAAATCTTTCCAAAAACGCTATAAATACTGATTATTGTCTACGTTCAAAAAGGATACTGGAAACAGCAACAAGGTTTTAAAAGATGTATGGGATGACAATAGAAAAACATAAATTTAAAGTATTGCCGATTACCATAGTCTATCACTACGAAATAATATGACGAATAGATTTTCAAAGTATTTAGTCAGCGTAAAGTCAACGCTAAAAATTCTCACGACAATTTATACAAATCATAATATTTGTCAACAAGATTTCAAATATTGATGACAAACTAACTACAATATAATCAATGTAATAGATATTACTTCAAATGAATTGATTTTCATAAATATTTCCGAATAGAGTCCAATCCCGAGAATTTCACTATTTCAGACATTTTATTTTGTGAAGCAGTAAAAATCTTGAACCGAAATTACGGAAAAGACTCCATACGCAGCACTCAACCAATGGCGAAAAATTCACTATTTCAGACATACTATTTTGTAAAGTAGTGAAAATCTTATCAATCAATGAATTTTATATACCTTAATTAATAACTGATTTACTGTATGAAAACGTTTACAAATTTAAAGCGTAGTTAGTTTCATTGCATTTGATAAATAAATGATTTGGAACAATAATAAACTTGTTAGACGTTGATTAGATTATATCTTAATCATAATTCAGTTAATATATACATCGTTAACCCAATTTGATAGATGATTAAGCATTAAATTTATTGTTTAGATTAATTACTTATATTTTTAGTTTGTCTATGACTAATTAATGAAATTATTTATCATGATAGGTACTGAATATAGGTACACAATGCTAATCTGATGAAATATAATATGTGTCATAGTTTATTAAATATACATGAATATACCTTACCTACTTAGAAATAAATTACTACAATAAGAATTCTCTAATAGTAGTGAAGACACATGGTTATGTGAACATTGGCATAGAACAGATTAAATCACGTTTTGGGTATTATTTGATGTTATCAAATGCGTTTTAACAATATTTCGATTCCACCGCTAATCGATATATTAATTTGTTCTACTTGTAAGTATTGGCAACAATAAATTATTACTTGATATAATAAAATACTATATGATCTATATCTATCACTTTGTATTGTATGTTAGTAAACACGAATTTGATAGTGCATGAGCTATCTGAGGCCGTACACATCTAATCTGAGCGACTGCATAATATTTTGCACGAAAATTTGGAAGCAAGAAAGCTAATATGGGCTTACAATCTAACAAATACGAGTTCGTGTGACTACTTCAATGAAGAATTTGGCCATGTTTCAAAAGAATTCTACTGAATTGATTCGTCGATATATGACCATGGATAAAATAGGGATTCACAACTACACATCGGAAACATGTGAAGCATCAAAACAATGGGTTTTATTCGGAAACTTCAAAAGATGGGTGTAAGCGTTTTACGTCGAATGAATAGGTTGAATTTGAAACTGTTGGATATTTTGGACGTCTTGACAAATCATATTATTTGGAAGGTGTGAAAAAGTTGGATAGTCGTTGAATTCGATGTATCGAGCTAAAGGGAGATTATATTGAAGGTTAACATCGTTTTTACCCAAAATAAATGTGTTAGGTGCCGTACTTATCAAACACCTTTGTATACCAGGAAAACTGTTTCTATATTCAGTTAGAGAGGAGGCTACAGGAAGTAATTTTTCAAAAGGAATGATTTTCTTATTTATTTATTTCTATATAAATAAATACATAAATGGTATACATTGAGATTCAATAATAAAGAAAATAAACTAGGTCATTATCACGACCTAGTTTATTTAGTTCTAGGCCATGCGTGTGCTGTATACAATACACCTTTAAAATATATAAGGGATGTGTGGCAAACTGAGCATATCATTTAAAAGCTGAAACTCAAATACAAATACTAGTTCTTGAAATTAACTATACATTTTTTTATGTATACGAGTAAAATTATTATCGATTTCAAATTAAACTGAGGTTGAAACAAAATTAAAATTTCATTTTTAAGTCTTAAAATTTTAGATACGAAATCGAAATTTGTATGCAAATTTTATGTTACACATATATAATATTAAACTAATTGCTATATAGTTTTAGGATAGTTTTGTAAGTCTTCTTTCTGAATTTTATATTCATTTCAAAAGTACATAATATGAATAATCTCTAGCTTTATTTCAACCTTGTTAAAATAATGTGTTTCGTATGTTTAGTATAAGCACATAATACACGAGATATTACTATACTATATACTATACTAAAATTTTGTAAATATTGTCATTATTTTGTGAATATATAAGCCATTACATACAAATTAGTATGGTTCTTACTCTCAAATTCCGGCTATGAAAATAGAACAGCTTAAATGTTACGTTATGAAAAACATATGTAAATTAATTTATTTATAGTCCAAAATTTAATATATTGACATTACTTTGAATTAACCTATTCAGTCGATTATAAACTTATGAATAGTAATATATAAATAATAGATTCACATCGATTTTAATTCAGAATGTCAATGCCAGAAATGTGAAAATAAAATCCATGACTTATAGTAGAACGTATATAAAATTTAAAATTGTAATTTTTTCTTTGCCACGTTAAATTCTCTTTGTTCCGTACAAGTACTATCCAGATGTTCGCATTTTCTAGTCGGCACTTATACTTCATTCCAAATCGACAAACCAGAAATGAAGATTCAATGTATAGATATGTCAGAACTAAACCATTTCCGATCTTGAGCAATCTGTTAATTTTCTAAGAGAATAAACTAAACAAATTTGAAACAGTACACCTAAATTGCTTGCTTGCAGTTACGATTAGCGATGTAACCTATCGTAATTCGTTGTGAGTTGCAAAAAACATTCGGTAAAGACACATCACATACATAATTTCAACCGTTGACCAGTGCAATAAATGGGGTGTTAACCACATGCTAAATGAAAAGTTGTTTCTTCTAATATTTTGAGATATTCAAGCATTTCAAGATATATTCGAGATTGATATGTTTTTGATTGTTGTGATTTAATTTACTTAATAACGAGCTTCGCAGTACTTAGCTTATTATACTCGGCTTAAATTTAAGGGCATAAATATATATACGAGAATATCAATAGTATTTGGACATACGAGTGTCATTCGGAGTAAAACAATTTGTTAATTTTTCATGAAAATATTTCCAAACATATAAAATTTACGAATTGACGTCAAAAGGTGTCTTAGTCGAATATTAAGATTATTTTGATAAAATGTATATTTGAAATGAAGATTTGTAAGAATTGAATTAGATCTTGAAGTGCTCGACACACTTATTATATAAAAGAAAATTGAATTATATCAGCCACAGTTTTATAGAACCTTTCCCTTTACTTTTGTAGATATTTTTCGATCATATAAATCGTAATAAATTGCAATCCATTGAAAACGAATATCACTCATATATTTATGAAGATCAGGTGGGATGCCATCAGCACCAAATGTATTATTTTACCTTATCAAAATTAAATGTTCCTAAATTCATCGGACCCAATTTGATGAGCATACAGAACAATTTACCGAATATAGTTTTCAACAACTAAACCTACACCATTTTTACGGTCATTACTGTTATCATAAAGTATCAAGATAATATACTGTAAATACTGTAAATTAAAAAAAAAAACAGTAAAGAAAATATACCATTGAAAATTAGAATTTAGTAGGCCGATAATAATTAAAATGTGTAATAAAATCATTACGAAAATATTGTTTTTCAACTAAGAAAGAATATAAAATTATATTGATTTTATTTAAAAAATTAAAATTTCGCAAATCAAAAATTCTTAAATATGCGTGAAATTGTTCATATTCAAGCTGGTCAGTGTGGAAATCAAATTGGTGCTAAATTTTGGGAAGTTATATCTGATGAACATTGCATTGATGCAACTGGTACATATTATGGAGATAGTGATCTACAACTGGAACGGATAAATGTATATTATAATGAAGCAACTGGAGGTAAATCTCATATTAAAAGCATATAAGTAAAATTAATATTAAAATCAATAATAATATGTTAAAACATTTTTAATAGGAAAATATGTACCGAGGGCGGTTCTTGTTGATTTAGAACCAGGCACTATGGACTCGGTACGTTCAGGTGCATTTGGTCAAATATTTCGACCTGATAATTTTGTTTTCGGTCAATCGGGTGCCGGTAATAATTGGGCCAAAGGACATTATACAGAAGGTGCGGAATTAGTTGATTCCGTTTTAGATGTTGTACGCAAAGAAGCAGAAGGTTGCGATTGCCTACAAGGTTTTCAAATGACCCATTCGCTTGGCGGTGGTACCGGTTCAGGTATGGGTACATTATTAATATCAAAAATTCGTGAGGAATATCCAGATCGTATCATGAATACATTTTCGGTTGTGCCATCACCAAAAGTTTCGGACACAGTTGTTGAACCATATAATGCAACATTAAGTGTACATCAACTTGTTGAAAATACAGATGAATCATTTTGTATTGATAATGAAGCACTTTATGATATTTGCTTTCGTACATTAAAATTAACAACGCCAACTTATGGTGATCTCAATCATTTGGTATCAGCAACAATGTCTGGTGTTACAACATGTCTTCGATTTCCTGGACAATTAAATGCTGATCTTCGTAAATTAGCTGTTAATATGGTACCATTTCCAAGGCTACATTTTTTTATAACAGGATTTGCACCACTTACATCACGTGGTTCACAACAATATAGATCATTATCCGTACCTGAATTAACACAACAAATGTTTGATGCTAAAAATATGATGGCTGCATGTGATCCAAGACATGGCAGATATTTAACGGTGGCAGCAATTTTTAGAGGTAGAATGTCCATGAAGGAAGTTGACGAACAAATGTTAAATATTCAGACGAAAAATTCAAGTTATTTTGTCGAATGGATACCAAGTAATTGTAAAACGGCAGTTTGTGATATACCACCGAGAGGTTTAAAAATGTCTGCAACATTTATTGGTAACTCAACGGCAATACAGGAATTATTTAAAAGAATTTCGGAACAATTTACGGCAATGTTTAGGAGAAAAGCATTTTTACATTGGTATACTGGTGAAGGTATGGATGAAATGGAATTTACTGAAGCCGAAAGTAATATGAATGATTTAGTTTCTGAATATCAACAATATCAAGAGGCGACTGCCGATGATGATGGTGAATTAGATGAAGATGCTGAGGATATTAATGAAGAATAAAAAATAGTATGATATCATTAATAAATTATTTTAATGTTAAATTAATAAAATTTTTCTTAAAAATTATGCAATCTTTTTCATAGGTATCTTTATCAATAATCGTCTGAATAATAAATGAATTGTTAAATAAATTCTTCAATCTTTCTTATAGTTTATATGTTTGTACCACATAATTAAGTTCAGGTGATTAATGTAGTCTTTAAAATACTTCAAAACGAGTCTAACACCTATTATTGAACGTACCTTCATTTTTCTGCAAAGTTTACGCTTATATGGTCAAATTTAATGTCATTAACAATTGTATAACATTATTCTGTCAATTATCATTGTGATCAAGCACCCTGTCATACCATTGACCATTGGTTTCACCACATGTTATTTATTTTATGTGCAGATACAACTCTTTGAATATTTCTGTCAAGTACTTTGTACTTACAGTACATTTCTGGGTCATTACCATTATAAAACAGTTTATACCTATGACCCTAGCCTATAGCATTTCGGACCTTTAAACCCGTTACCTAGATACAGGTAGAATATTACTTTTGGTACTGTGTTACGTGTCATTATCAAAATGTACATTTTAAATTGATCACATGGAGATCCAATTAAGTAATACATTGAAATTTTAATTTGAAGGCAGCTCTCTCTTTCTTATGGCGACCATCTGTATGCGGCATTAGTAACCCAACTAATTACTGCTTGATATGCTGATATTTCTTTTTTGATTTACATGGAATTGTAACACCAATAGTATAACTCGTAGCTACCACATATTTTTTTATGTTTCTTATCAGCCTAGGCTATAGCATTTTGAATGGCGGCTTAAGTGTTATATTGCTTCAATTTGCATTGACTATAGATTTAATCGAAAATTAAAATTATAACAGACTAGCGAACTTCGATCCGGGTGCCCTTTAACGTCATACCCAGAACGAGATAAATTCTACAAATAAAAAGTGAAAAGACCACAAAATACGTTCGGCTGCAAATTCAAATAAATGTATATATAAATACTACATACATACATATATTTTAAAATATTACAGTATATAAATTCCTTTTTCAATATAATATAGTCTATTGACTCAAAGTATTATTAAATTCAAAGAGAAAATATCCAAAACTAATTGAAACCATGTGGCCTGATCTGGCTATTGAACCTTGTTTTCAATATGAAAATAAATTTTAACAAAATTCATATAAAATTGGAATGTGCACTATATTTACTACTCTATTTTTGGAAATGGCTGATGAATATTAAAAGGGAAGTTAAAAAAGACGGGAAATGAAGAAAATTAACATTAAAAATTCAATAATTGGTTCGTTTTAGGAAATTATTATATATATAGACATGTAACTTTACCTATAATTTGCTTATATAAACCTTTAACAACTTTCTATAATAATTCATTTTATAATGGATATATAATAACAATGAGCAATGATTTATACACACGTTTTTATATCAAATACATAACATATATATATCTATCGTATGGGTAAAATGAACAAGTTTAAATAAAATTAATTTTCTATTTAAAATAATTATACAACAATTTATATACCAGTGTGTATATTATTTTCATGGAAATTATACACTTATAAACGTACGTACGAGTAAATGGTGGAAGTATCTTCACATACAAATTGTAACACGAAAATTAAAAAGTTATCTCTCTTGACAATTCTGATGTCGAATGAAGTGTCCGACTAATATATAGGCTACTCAGTCTAGCTTTACCGTCACGGAGTGACATGCAAATTTGTGTCATCGGATTTGTAATGCAAAATGAGTTAACGACTGATATTTTAACAGAAATTATCGACACTTTTTATTAGAACTATGCTTATATTTATACCGATTTGCTGTATAGAGTGAGATGATACTAATGATGTTGAAATGTATATTTAATAAGACGAAAATAGATTATCCAATTAATGTATTATTATTATACATAATGATATATCTATAAACTGTGAATACCCATGCACTCAATTATTTTGAATATACTAAGTTAAAACCACACATTAGAATCAGTAAATAAACTAAAGAATTTCACTACTTTTACAATATCATTGGGTGCAATGTGCAATATGCAATCCTTGAGTGCCACACTCTTATTACTCTCTTATTACCAGATAAATTGCGCCTAATTTTTTCAATGATTTCTATAAAAAATAACATTTTTATCTATTTAAATCTTTGTTTTACATAAAAATGATACTGACAGATAAGATTAAATAAAAACACTATTTTGTTTAAGTATATTTTGATATAAATTATATCAGTCAGTTGCAGTTAGTCATACCAATAAAATGTTTCGACACAAACATCTATGGACTGAAATTAATTTATTTATATAAATAATACAAATTAAATTCATTTAAACATTTTATGTTTCTGTTTCCAATTTATTAAATATTAATAATGTAAAATAAACTAATAGAATAATCAGGCATTACGAGTTATCTGCTATATACAAAGTACTAATAATTAATAATTAATTAATAATTTGTATTATTTAAAAATTAAAATCAACTTACCAATTGTCTTGTTCACAAACATCAGATGAATTACTACATTCGCTATTACATCTGAAAGTAAATAATAAAATGCAAAATAAATTCAGTACGTAATGACTAAAATATTAACATATTTATTTTACATGAGATTTATACTATTTATTTGCTTATTCAAATTATACAGGCACACTTAATTTCTAAACAAAAAACAAAGCACGAATAGAAAACATTTGTTAGGGGTCAACATACTAGTAAAGTACTCGGTATGTTAAGAATATTATCTTGATGTTAAATCAAGGGTGTGGGTGGTTTATTTTAATAACTTAAGCGGTGAAATTACAGAAAAATATCATTATATTCATTTGTAATTGGTTTAAGTGAAAAATATATTGACAGAATGGTTAGATCATGTTACATTCGATTTAATTAATATGGCACTGATTTGAGATGTTGGGATCCATATAGAAATATAAACTTGGATTTTGGAACAGTATACTGAAATGTTAATGTAATGTGCAGAAACAATCAGTAACTCCCGATCGAAAAACGTATCATTACTACAAAGTAATGTAATTGTATTAGACCACAAAAATAAGGTTTACTTCAAAATATGATGGATAATTTATAAAAAGTGATTACTTGAAGATGTAAAGGATGATTTTTGGAAAATAAATGCTTGATCCACAGAAATATCAAATAAAGTCAAATTCAAATGATAAATCAAATCACTATGAATTCGGTAAGATGACAATAGTCTGTATGAAGATTATAACTATCAAAATGTTATCTAATATAATATAATCCAACCTTTTGAAGATAGGAACTCACCTACTAAAATGTTAAATAGAATAATTAAATTTGATGAAATATTCATTCAATCGAAATTTTACAGAAAAAAATCATTCTGGCCAATACACGAAATATTACTATAATATGCATTTGCCGTATAAATTTATGTAAAATATATAAGTATAGAAAAACGGAAAAATGGAATGAAAATGCAATTTATAGAAATAGGTCAACAGTTCAAGGAAAACCATCAATAAATGCTCAGTATAGCTTCAAAATTTTGTTTCTTTGAAATACTAGTAGTTATCAGAATATACCACATAACAATTTATGTAGCATATTATAAACATTATGTTGCATACATACAGTAAGAATATTTATTTTGAGAAAATTTTGTTAATTTAATATTTTTCTCGTTTTATTCATTTCTGTCAGCACCAATACTTTACACATAAAATTATGTATTATATTAGTTAATTTTATTTAATAAATATGTACTTATTAACGTATACAGAGTCAGTCATTTGGCCATTTTCTACCTAATTATGTTCTTTATTTATTACGACAAATTATTTTATTACTGCCTTTAAACTGTAATATATGTGAAAATGCGAATATTCAGAGTAAAATTATATACAAATTTTGTTCACAGATCAAAACATTTGCAGTTGAATATTTTCCATATGTAATTATAATTATGAGTACGTACGACTAAAGAAAAAAACTAATTATTTTTTATTTAATTAACAGATCATAAACACATTTTCATTATGTAAATTGGGCTAGTTAGTAGAAGTTTAGTAGAAGACACATAAATTTAAATCATTCTAGCCAATGCACGTATTTACATAGATCTGCAACCGTATATGGATTGATAACAAATAGCTTACAAACTATTTGACCGAGGCAATATAGTTAAGATGTAATAAGTATAAGATATTAGTTATTATTTGATCATATTCAACATCTTATGGGGATAACTAAATTAAATTTAGAAAAAAAGATGTGCTCGAATGTGCATAGATTGAAAATGTGGATATAATCATTTTATAGATAAAAAAAATAAATGTAAATTATTTAATTAATGTCACATGTATTGTGACACCGCTTTGACGAAAAGATGAATTGAGTAACTTCGATGATAGTTGGCCAATCCATTCGTTAACTGATATGTATAACTATAGTAAACTAATAAAATACCATTAAATTGTTGACAAGAACGGAGTTCTGACATTTTGGACACTGTTGATGTGACAGTTTATTCAATTATAAATTTTTGTCTCCCCACGGTTAGATATGTACTAATTATATATATTTTTTATAGTATTGATTTTTGAATTCATTATCTAACTGCATTGTATATATTATTAATAAATTCATCAAATATATTAGGTATCTACTGGTATCGCACTTCTTGTTTTTAGTGAACATATATGGTAAAATGAAATGAAATTGTATATAATATTAGATAAAGAATAGAATCGTTATTCTCATAAATATAAAATAGATAATTTTTGGTCATAATTTTGCATAATATATACATAACTAAATATATGATAGTCAAAATATATGTTACTATAAAAGGAATAAATAATATATATAATGTTGTTGTGAGTGCTTGGTACGTAATCTAACACGTCGATGTCAATAGATATTGTTAAAAGTTATTAAATTATAAATAAAACGAAATTTAATAATAGCAATACTTGAATAGGCACTGTGAATACCTCTTAAGCATTTTCTTATAATATTATTAATTTTAATTAATAGTTTCCCGAACAGAAGCAATTAACATTTTATTTTGTTATTAACTTTCTGCAAATATTATGAATAACAGCTGACATCAGAAGCACCCTATATTTGATTGAAGAACTATCAACTTTCTCGCCAACACACACACACAAGTCAATTATAAAAAAAAACATGCAAAACAAACTGATGAAGTAAAATGTGTAAACAGAACAAAGGAATTACATTTTTTTCTTGCGCAAAAAGTAGAAATACGTAAAAAAATCAAAATTTATTGTGTAATTTATTCTTTTTTTACCTTTTACGTTTGCCACATTCTAAAACTTTTAATTTTTCCCATCCATCAGTTGTTTTTACCCATGTTTCTCCAGTAGATCTCCAATCTTTTGAAATAAAAGGCATTGCAAATTGCACTTTATAGTCACAAAAAAAAAAAAAAAACGTATTTATCTAAACAACAAAATTAGCAAATTCACGTTAGATATGACAAAAAAATATGCTAAAATAAACACTGATTCTGAATTTCTATATTGTCTATATCTTTTACACAAATTACGAAGTAGCAAACAATTCCACTATAGTAAAACTTTACTGGACTGATGAATGAGACTGAGAAGATATTTTGTTTGTTTTTATTTCGTTGCATAAAAACCACAAAATAATAAATATAGTATTTTAGCCAGTGACACTATTAGGAAGAATCGCGCGCTCTAACAATGAATAAAAGAACCGTACACAAATGACAAATTTCTGCACAAAAATTGAACGTTTTCTAAATAGGCTTTTTTATTCATTTGTAATTTTATATAAAATGTCAATCAAACATAACCAATTTATTTTCACATTAATTTTCAAAAATGTCATCTGAAGATACTCAAAAATTAAAAATTTCTAATTGTGATACGAGTAGAAAATTAAAAGAATCGGAAATTCATTTTATGAAATTAATTGAAAAACAGAATTTGGAACGTGTTACTAAATTAAGGAAAACACGAAAAAATAATATAATCACCGGTTGCGTTCTTGGTGCGGGCGTTATAAGTATCTATTTATATTCTATGTTAGCAGTGAAACAGGAGAAATTCTTAAATGATTTTGAGCAACCCAAAAAAGTGTCTACAGAATAATTGCATTTTCTTCCTATTTCTTGTTTTTTTTTGTTTTGCTATTTAGACAATAATTTCGTTTTATAATTTTTATATAATGGCTGCTATAAATTCTGCTACCAAAAGTATAGTTAACAAGGGTTTACGATTACCACCTCTGCCAACAATTAGAGATTTAGTTAAACTATATAAATTACAAGCAATAAAACATCTTTCACAAAATTTTCTAATGGACGAGAGATTAACCGATCGCATTGTTAAATCAGCTGGAAATATTGAAGGAAGAAATGTTTTAGAGGTAAGAAATTTTAATTTTATTTTATTTATATGAACTCATACGTGATTTATAATGGTTAATTGTTTGATACATGATTATGATGACTTCTGTATCTGTATTACTTTTGGGGGTGATAATGAGCAAATAATTGTAAATAAATTTCTTATGTAACAAAATATATTTCGATAATTTGCTTTTATCAATTTTAAAGGCATTAAATATTACGTTGAATCATCTTAGCCTTTATGCCTCAAAGGCGTTTAAAACGCCATAACGATATTATTTTGCCGTGTCTAATATGCACATAAATGTTAACGCAAAAAACTATTAAATTTACCAACTATGGAAAATATAGCATCCAATTATAATTGCCCGATTATACATTTGAATATTTCAGCAGAGTGGTGATCCCCAGCTACTTATTTTGTTGCTGAAATCGTGTTACGAGGACACCACGTGTTTGAGTAATCCAGATGTTATATTATAAGGTCACTCCATTGCTCACCTCATGTGCATATTGGTATAATGATGTCAAAATCGGTACGTAGCCGTATTTATACCAAGGAATGCATAGGAATGCATGATATCAAAATAATAATTCTGATGAAATTATTATCATTATATATTCCTCAATTAAATGAAGAAATTGTTATTGACAAATATTTGAACATACAGAGTATTTATCATTGAACGGAACATGAATTTATCGATTTACCATATAAAATATATTACATTGTCAATGCAATCATTGGTGACAAACAAAGTATCCAACTAACATGTGTAGTGTCGCCCTAAATGATGAAATGAAGTAATATAATCATTCTCAAATAAAATTATGCAATTAAAAGATAATATTAACCATTTTCATATTTTCTTTGTAACTCGCGTAACTGCATATGTATTAACTTTTTTAATTTTAATTATTTATTGCAATGTGAAACCTTTATAAATTAAAAAAAAAACCTATAATATTATAAATATTTCAGATAGGACCCGGACCTGGCGGTATTACAAGATCAATTTTACGTAGAAATCCGCAACATTTAGTTCTCGTTGAAAAAGATAAACGATTTGCACCGACAATAGAACTTTTAGGTGAAGTAACTCAAGGATTCACAAAATTTGATGTATATTACGCAGATATTTTAAAATATAATATTGAAACAGCCTTTTCACATGAAATAAAAACAGATTGGCATGATAATTTGACGCCAATTTATTTAATTGGAAATTTACCATTTTCAATTTCTACACGATTATTAATAAATTGGCTTAAAGACATTAGTTTACAAAGAGGAGCCTGGTTTTTTGGACGTAGTTCAATGACATTAACATTTCAAAAAGAAGTAGCCGAACGTATTGTTGCACCCATATTATCTGAACAACGATGTCGATTGTCGGTAATGTCACAAATATGGACCAAACCAAATTTACGTTTTACAATTTCCGGAAAGGCGTTTGTTCCAAAACCTGATGTTGACGTAGGTGTTGTAACATTATATCCATTAAAAATCCCATTAACAGATCTTGATTTTGATTTGGTGGAGAAAGTTATGAGACATATATTTTCAATGCGACAAAAATATTGTCGTCGTGGTATTAGTAATTTATATCCCGAAGATTTAAGAATTGAATTAACTAAGAAAACGTTTGATGAAGCTGATGTTGATCCTTTCGCACGTAGCTTTCAATTATCCAACGAGGAGTGTTTACGTTTGGCAAGTGCTTATAATAATATTCTAAAGGATTATCCTGATATTGCAACATATAATTATAGAGCTTGTAAAAAAACTATATTAAATTCAGAAATTTTGGAAGACAGTTCGTGTTAATACACTTTTTAAAAATTGCATTTATATACATATTATATTTAGTAGAATATGATATTTAGTTTTTAGTGCAATGGAATTCATTCAGTCATTATATGTAGTGTTATTAAATATTTTTATTAAATATATTAAATAGTTTAATTATTTTAGTTAATACTTGTATTATCGAAACACGGTTAGAGAGATAGAAAGACGAATCTGTTATCATCTTCCCAGTCAATGCATGATTTGTTCTTCACTGCAGAAGTCACTTATCGTGTATACCTATTATTTTTGTTGTTAATTCTCAAATTTATTGAGTTTTTGCGAATATGTGCAACAATGACAATCTTGAAATGTTCAGGCACAAAAAAAACAAGGCAAATTATGTATATTCTAGAGTACCTATATAACAATGAAAATACTAATATAACAAGATGTGGAAAAATTCATTTTTGGATGTACATATTCAGCTTTAGATGTGCTAATGTTTACAATGATCGCTATCTGTGAAACTTATTCATGTTGTTTGACTATAGAACATAAGGCATTAGTTTGCAGATCATTTGCCATCTTTCCAGATAGAAAATATACTATAAGGAAAACCTAATCAGAGGCGGATATCCACCTTAAACTGTACATACAAGTGAAGATCCTTGCCACCAATCGTGAATAAATAGTTAATGTGGTGCGTCATATTCCTTTCCTAATACAGTTACCATTTACCTTAAAGTTGTACTGCTTGTAATTGAATACCTCTAAGAGAAATACTTTACTTGTGTTTCTCAATACTCAAATATATGTAAATATTCTTAATTATCTAACATGAAATCATTCTAGAGTCAGTGGAGCTAATATAATGATTTATTGTACCTATTATGAAGAGATTATAAGTATTCCAATGAAGTAAAATAGTTGTTTCGGAATACATATAAGCAATTATTTTTTTTTTCAACTCTTTAGTATAATTTGAATTATTTTTTTTATATGTAACAATATTTCAATATTATTCGCATATTATTCAGATTTTACTATAAAATCGAGAATAATGACAAGTAGTTAAGAAAGATAAATAAAATCCATTTACCTAAAGTGGAACTATTAAAAGAATAGTTATAAAGTTTAATTATTTTGATGAAGAGTATACAAATGGAATTGGCGCCATACAATAAACTAGTAACTTTATAAAATGCATTAGGAAATATCCATGCAATATTTGTAATGTACTACTATCGATCTAATGCAAAATGATGAGTGATTACTGTGCTAGTTAGTATTCAATAAATAACAACTATTATTGTAGTTTATCTATCAAAACACTAAATAGGTTCAAAGACTATAATAAAATTTAGGTGTTATAAAAGAGCCATAGAGCCCAAATAAGAATGCTTTTATAGGGTCATACTGGAAAAAAAGGGTAGGATAAAGACGAAAATGTGGTATAATAATCTAAATGGCATTAGTTATTATTCATCAGCATCATCATCATCATCATCATCTTAACCTTTACGAAATAAGGACGATAGGGCGGAATTACTATGATAATATATATATATATATATAATATAAAATAAACAAGTAACATTAATTGTCAACCGAAAAACCGCATTAGTTTCAAATATACGGTGAAAAATTGAATTAGTCGATTAAAAGTCAAAAGTCATTAATCCTATATTTGACCTTATCTTATACACCACTCTACTGAAATATTCAAATGTATAACAGGATATTTATATTTGATCCTAAATCAGTTGATAGATTTTAATTGTAGTTATTTGAGTTCATAATTGATGTCATATGCATTCTACAAATGGCGAAGAATAACATCGTAGTGTCGTCCTATGCACCTATATGTGGTGTACAGGTTAAGATGGAGATAAATGATGTAGTATATGAGAGTGTGTATGCGCTGTGTATATACAGTAATGCATAATAACGAGTTCTGCAATATTCAATAAATTCAACCCTCAAATCTGCATTATAATTCTAGATTTTAAGTTCATTATATAACAGCACTTGATTGGAGTCTATAGTGTTGATATATCGACTCGTGTACGGCGGTATAATTTGCTCCGTCAAATTATTACTCAATTGATTATTACTTCCTTTATGAACAAAAGATTGAACAAAATAGGAAAAGTTATGAAAACATATATTTATAGATTGTCACCGTATGTTGTATAAATTGAATACACTAACATCCACAAATATTGGAAAACTTTTTATAATCATTCAGTAGAAAGACGTTGATGTTAGAGTCCTTAGGATATATTCATAGATCAATAATTTTATATTCTATATTCAAAATTTGAGTAAATAAAATAATATTTTCGTGTCAGTTATAAAAGCAATAATAATACAATATTAAATAAATTAAATTATATATTCGGAATTTATGCTTATGAAATATTTGGCACTGTTACGTATAAATGGTATGTAGTTAATAATAGACAAGAATTCTGAATAAAACCTGATAGAAGAATACAAACAGTATTTCAATTTTACACATCTAATTAATGTAAGGAATATCAATATAGAATGGATTCGTATCATCATCAAAAAATATAAACTAAAGTTTTCCTTAAAATGTTGAATCACCAAACAAAGTTGACTCCTATTACGATATCTATACCTTTTTGTTATTTCCTATCATCTCAAACTTAACCCAGCACGGAAGCATAAGACATCAACAAACAACACAATGTTCGTTACAGTCAGCACCTTTATATCACTCCGCATCTTACCACATTAACCACTCTGTTCTCCTTCACAATATTTTTAGTCGATCCGGTCTACTACTTTATCCTGATTGTTCTAATCTATAACGCATATATGGTGGTATCTTTGATCAGATGTCTTCAACTACATTTTCGTCATCTGATAATCATGTACATCGCCTCAAGATCCAACAATCTCCACAAATCCTTATTTGAAATTATATTTGGCCAAAAGATTCTTGATTGTATTCGTCACTTTCCAAGTCTCATAACCATAAAATAGTACAGATAAACATTTTGATTTCAACATGCATGAGTTTGATTGTACGGTTTACCCAAACCAGATATTTCATTCCGATAGATTATAGTCATACCATGGTTCAGATTTTGGACGCATTTGAATTTGCGAATTATAGATTATTTATTAATACCACCATGACTACATTGACTGCAATCTGTCAATATTACAAAATATAAACATTACATTACATACAAAAACCGGATTATAAAACTGTTTTTAGCGGTATCTACTTATAATTATAAGGTAATGAAATTTAAGATTACCCATTGAGAACTTCACATATATATTCTATATATAAATTTCGATTTGTAGATTCTGATGGCCTTGTCAGTCAGGTGAATTAGATCATTAACCAAAAGAACTTTGCCGACATCGACGCACTACACTATTAATTGGCAACTAGGATGGTAACTAGCATGTATAATTGATTACTTTTTCTGGTTTAAGGTTTAAGGTCAGAATAAAGAATACGCACATTTGCTTTATGTGGTGGAAATAAACGCAACCAACAACCAAATTCAAATAAAAGATCAAATTTAAAAATTTCATATCATCATTATCATATCAGACCATTTGAGTTTACTACATACATCCCTAAATAATGGCCACTTATTGTGACCTTCGAATTTATTCGAGAATAAAATGCAGAAATGATATTAAGCTGTCGTTTATTATATATTTAACAACAAATCTGAACTCAAATAAGTAGTATTTAAGTTTACCAACTAACATGATCTTTTAATCCTCGATCACATTACTGACATATACTGTGATCGAGTTATCGGTGATACCATGTGAAGGTAAAGTTAGGTTGAGTAACGTTGATGATAGTCGGCTACTTCCATTCGCCACCACTCATAGAAGAGTGTACATTTGGAATACAGCGTGATATCCGTAATCTCTGTGGATTTTGAAACTATATACAATTATCAATACATTCTAATTAGATATTATAAATATTTATTAATTATAAATATTATTAATAAATATATTCCTTTGATTAGTTATCATTCTATACAATACAGAGCACAACATTCCTTGTTGACAAAAAAAAAAATAACTTTGTGAAACATTTTGGTTGCGAAAAAAAAGTACCTAATTTGTTGTGTAAACAATTCAATGGATCAAACAAATATTTTTATTATCATTACTTCTTTATTATTATTACTCGTCTGGATATATAATTAGATTACGAACATTCATAATGAACATACATGAATAAAACAATTAACAAGATGACTATCTACGTGCTTAAGACATTCGATCCAATATACTCTTTCACATAATCCAAATTAAAAGTGATTTTGTATGTAAATATTAAAAAGGATATGAACTTCCACAAAATATCATTAATTATCAAAGTAACCGATGTACGCTATATTATTGCATATTAGCATATTGTCTTACATCTTAACACCATCATATGTCCTATTGGTTTTATATATTTTGCATAAATATTAGCAATAATTTACTATAACTTTATGAATATCTGGTACGCCCACGCAAGGTAAAATTGTAAAATAAAAGTTATTTACTGGCAGAATATTTCCAGCTGTAAAACAATTGACTTCAGACATAGGTCGAATATTTACAGAGTAACTACAAATTTATCAAAGTGCAATAGATATGTGATATGTGAGGTAAATTTACCATTAGTTATGATATTATTATCGGTTCAATATGGTTAAGTCCTTTTCAGATTTGCACACAAAATGGCATCCTAGACCATCATGCCATAGTTTTGTTATATTACTATGCAATACTTTTCCGTCACTGCGATTGTACATTCTAATATCGCTAATTGCCAAAAAACTGAAACTGATTAGAACTCGTAGCATCATACATAACGTATCATTCAAATCTAAAAGACTAGATTCTTTCATATTATAAATTAATCTATTTTATATAACATTATGTTATCATCTGCGAAACAAATTTTGCATATTACGTAACAAGAAGAATCGAAGAGATTAAGGAAAGAAGAAGATGTGGATAACTGGATGTGGAGATGTTTTATTATTAAGTGTCTGTACAAAGTGTACAGTGTAAATTTATAAAAAAAAACGTTCAAATTTAACCAAATACGATATCGTCTGATGATAAAAACGCTTTTGACACTGTCTTGCTCAAAGAGTAACAGTAATGCATACATGGCTCAATTACGAAGAAACTTTTGAATCTATTACAGTGATTAGTATAAATACTATCATTACTTTCTTACTATGAACCAATTATTTACTGAAATCAGATTAGCTACTGACATTCAAATTGTAGGAGAATTTCGGTAGCAATTTGGTGCTAATTATTATTATCAATGAAACAGTAACCAAAATGAGTTTTGTACAAACCAATTCGTTATATAGTAAGAATAGAATGCCACAAAATACTACCTTGGGCTTAGATTGATGAACACAAAAACTTTACGGGATTGTTAATTCCAATTGGATATTCTAATATGTGTACAAGTGGAAGGCTAATGGAAATCTTGTTGGCCTACAGTCATCATATATGTCATTGACGTATGTATGATCGTTGTAAACTATTATCACGATGCACACATATACTATATTCCATAGAATGTTAGTGTGATAAACAAAGGTCATATGAAAGTATACGTTAAAAATAGATCGATCCAAATATAATAGTCATGTTCTGCATCCAATATGCAGTGGAACAGTAATGTACTTCATTAATTGATATGCCAATAATGAAACTATTGATAAATTTTGCTTATTCATTTTTCATACTAAAATAAAAGTTAATCATTGTGCATATTTTTTAGTTCTTGAATACGTAAAATATGCTTTTGGGCATATTCATTGTTTAGTATTCATACAAACTCATTTATTCCCTGTTGAGTATCATAAATAAAAAAGTTCTCAAATCAAATACAATGTACAGGATATTTTCAAAAATAATATATAGACTTTATGGTATCCAAGAAAAACTTGTAGATTATTAATAATATTAATTTTGTGGTATATTTGATCCGCATAAAGTTTACCTATTCGTGGTATTTATATATGTATATAAATTAAATTAGCATTATTTTATATATCATAAATCAATGAAGTGACGGAGCAATCCGGAAGAATTCTAATTGGCGTAGGTGTTTGTTGAAATAATATTCGTAAAATTCATTCAATATGTTAAAATTTAGCACCTATTGTAGAAAACTTTTACAATGAATATCGAAATTAAGTATATTAATATTAAAGGTTATTCATTATACATATACATATTGTTAGAAACATGAATATATTTATAAAATTACACGTAAGTTAATCGACAAATTATGTTATTTGAAAGGCATAACACATATTAGAAATAACATCAATGGTATCCTCGATGACGTCATATTGGAATTAAATATTTTAGAGTTATAATTTCTTTCAATTGATAAATTGCGGTACATAAAAATATCTCTTAGAATAGAAATATGAAGTTATAAAGGATAACATATGAATACTATATTTAAAACAAATTAATATTGTGCTATCAACCTGATAATTTAATGCATTACACAACTTTCTGAAACTAGTATGTAGTAGTATGATTAAGTTTTAAAACTTTATTATTTACAAATAACATTAGTACCAGTAAGTTACTCTTTAGGTCAACCATAAAAAATTAGCAAAACATTAAAAAATTAAATTTACCTACAAATTTTGTTTTTAAAGGATATATTGATCAATTAAAGTATATACATATAAATAATATTTGTATTAATATGATTATTAATATATATTCTTAAATATTGTGACTAATAAGAATAGAATATTGCATAATTTTTGATTAATTTTCGCAATATTATAGTGAAAAACGTAAACATTTATTTATAATAATTTTAATTTAGTTTTATTATTAAAACTTTAGAAGCCATAGCAAACCTACTTTTCAATTAGAGGTAATTAAATTTCTTGCTAAGGGATATATTTTATCCTATAGCTAATAATAAGTTAAATGTTGAGAGTAATTGTAGAATATAAATTAGGTTCATCAAGAATTTTATCATTATATTCATTATTCGATGCTGACGACTACATGTAGCTTATAGTAAGATTTTGCATTGCAAATTTTAGTATCATCTGATATCCCTGGCATAAAGGAGGACGAAAAAGCATGTAATAGCAAATAGATCGTTTATAACAAATTTATCTTAAAAACCGATTTTGATCTTAGGTACATGAAAAGAAAAATTTGCACAGTGTGTGTAGTGATTGAAAAAGTTAATGTTCATTTGAATTTTGGAATGGACATATCAATAACGGCAAATACGAGATCCTACGGAGTAAAATATTTGGGTACTAAACAAGGGTGTATTCAGGTGTTATCCTTTTTCGTTATATTTTTAATCTTTTACTCATCAATCAGAGTTTTAATCATATGCAGATGCTATATACATTGTAAATTGACGAAAAGTTCTATAGATATAAGAAATGTTGATGTACAATATATAAAAATTAAAAACATCTGTAATTCGCAAATGGAATATTAATATTTTTACTTATAATTATGGATGGAAACCAGAGAGACAGAGCGAATACGGAAATCTGGGAATTAAAATTGTTATATAATTACTCTCTTCCGATATATCAGGTGCTAATAAATAAGTGCATATGAATATCGTATATTGTGTGATCGACACTGAAAAGACGGTATTAAAATGTGTGTTTGTCGATCGATAGGATGTAGTATACACATATTTAAATTTATGCTAATTGTGAGTTTTACAAATGGCTAGTTAAACTTGAATTTTAAAAATATAGATTAAAAAACGTTATAGTATCGCAATTGATCAATTAAACAGTGTTTCTATTAATTTTGTTTTGATTGTATAATATTATTGCTATGTGTGTAGTGAACACTGAAAACCTACATGTGATTTATATTTGTTTGTAAATCTAACATCATGATATCTTAGAACCATTAATGTTATTGAAAATAATTACCATCTATGACATAATTGCTAGTACTTGTTGGTGTGTTATGCAACCAGTACCTTACAAATTTCAATAATTAGCATGATGGTGCATCATTGTATTTTATAGAAACATGTATGCATTTTAGTTTGGATATTAAACCATCATGACGAATGCCCTTTCATAATCGAGGGAGGCTGTAATAGTTATATTTCTGTTAAAGTTCGGTGTTATATGATTATGTCTAACATACTAGTCAATGCTTATCCAGTGTAATAACCCCTTCGAAATCCTATTTGTGAGTCATCATCTTACCTTTAAATGTAATTAATAATTTTATTCGCCATAAAGCTTTCATATTGTGTAAATACGACTAAAAGCAGGTAAACGGAATAGGAGTTTATAAGCGCGGTTGAATTTTATAAGTGCAGTATTCCAGGATTTTGGAATGTTTAGATTGTCGAATGTCCAAATAAATAGTGTACATATCAACCATCAATTATGATGATTACATTTTGTATGATGCTCTTTTGATGAATCTGTTTGAGCAACCATCTATAGTTCCTTCGTTGAATTGTTATTTAAAAACCTAATGATGGTTCATCAGTTGTCATTTAAAAGTGGTAGATAGTATAATCATATACGCGAAATTTTATTTGCATACTGGTATTAATTTTTGTTT
>JANSTX010054833.1:28351-45980 GCA_027564355.1 Penthetria funebris | reverse complement strand
CAATTGGGTATATCTAGAATCTATGCGGCATTCATCCAAAGCATTCAAAATAGCTCACGTTTCAATTAAATCGAAAGCCTTCTCATAATCAATGAAAATCAGAATTTACATTCATTGCATGTAAATGATCCATGATAAACCAAGCGAAAACCCACCTGTTTCCTTGGTTGGTAAAAATCAAATTTGTTCATTAACCGCTTCGTGATTATTTTTGTGAAAACTTTGTACATATGAGATAACAAGCTAATTGGTCGATAGTTACATCATCTTATGTATGTAGAATTGTAGGGAATAATTGCATTATGTAAACAGTTGTTAAAGAGAAAGCAGAGTGTCTGAATTAGTACAACTCCACTTTCTTACTTCGAACTTAATGCCGTCTTCGCCACTGCCCCTACCATTTCTCATTTGTTTTAAAGCACTTCGTAGTTCATCCGGTGTTATTTCTTCTGATCCAACATTCATTATTGTAGGCCGATATTGTTGAGATTGCGTCGGAGAATGTAGAGTACATACATATGCGATACAATACGTTCATTATCAATAGTCCTTGTTTTCTGAAACATTTCCTGTACAAAAGCGATCCCATTAAAAGAGATAACTGCACGATTTTCCACATTTAATCCTATTTTACTGGTAGTTTAGCAAATGTTTGAAAAACGTGATCAGTCTCTATTTGCAAACAAATGGAAATTGATGAAATAAAATCTTATTTGTACCTTTTCTTTAGAATTTTCTTGCAGAGGAAGAGGTGAACAATACAAAAACTGATCCACCATATAATCCTTATTGAAATCAAAATTATTATCAATATGAAAAATGATTAATTTTCATGTCTATAGTAATATTTTATTCAATCTTCCCTTATTAATTATTTGATACAATAATCTACATGAATGTATAGTATAATATAAATCAACAATATGAAAACCCCTAAAAATCGTATTATTATTTCTTCGATAATACGCCGTTGAAGATAATGGCAACGTTATATTGGGTAGTAATATATAAACTGAATGTATGAATGTATATATGAGTATCCTCGCATAGTACTTCATTCCATAAATATAAATACAAAATTTCTATCTAAAATTATTGATTTTCATATAAAAATAGACGATTTTCATGTGCGTTTTGTGTGTAACAATATAAAATAATGCAAGTTGAAAGGAAAATATCCTTAAGGAAGTAATAAAATTCGAAGCGCCGACGTCAAACACATAGAATTAAATGGTAGTCAAAAGCGATTTTACTTCCTTGATATATTTTTGAAATAATCTTTGATGTCGTTAATTAATTCCAAATGAATTTGTAAATAAGGATAGATTATTGAAGTAAGGAAAAGGATAATTAATTGTGTACATTATTTATTTATTTGAATGGATTTATCAAAATTACAATAATTACAGTCAGATAACAAATGCATAAAATAGTCAATTCAATAATCTAGCAGTAATGCATTTCAGATCAATGTGATAGATTATGTAAAATGTGAACGATTCCATATAGGTAAAGGACAGGATGATGATGGCCATTCAGTATCGATAGATGATGATGACAGTACATTATCGATAGATGATGACAATCCATTATTAGTACTAGTACTAGTAGTATCGAATTATTCAAATTTTTTAGTATTTACATTTCAACAATGTTGTTTTTTGGTTTATCCATTACATCATCGATCCAACATTAAATTGTTTGAAGTAATTATACCGATCAGGATGTGAAGTACTTGTTTATTGATGTTGTTTTTCATTGATATTTCGGAAAACTACAATATCTTAAACATTATCATCTCGATTAAGTACTATTAATGTTTGTCACATATAAAACATTTAAACATTAATTACTTTACAAATTTCAGCCAGTATATGTTTCTTAATGTCATGAACTGTTGACTGGTGTATGGTCGATTGTACATCGCCACAAGATCTGTTCATCATCATCATCTAAACCTTTACGCCTCAAGAGCGCATTGGTCGGCAATACGATATTAATTTGCCGATTTAAATATGCATGTAACATCAAATGTAAACTCAAATTTGTTATTGAATCGTTTTTTCAACCAGTCGAGTCAATTATTGGAAACACCCTATTTCATCTATGTCTTCATCATTAAACATGTCAACGACATACTAACCTACATTAGCTTCGTCTTTGATACATTACTTTTTAGACCAACTTACAGCGCTGTATTTGAGAAGTTTCAATATCACCTTCGTGTCTGCTTGAATTTGTGATAACAGACATTATACAGTAACTACACTCAAGATAGGATCTTCAGGTACTTCTTTGTCATTAGTTACCATTTAACTTTCTCACTTTTAATATTGTCTATTGTGTTTTCTTCTACGACTTTAATATTTCTAGTATGTTTCAATATGTTTATGATATGTTCACTATGTTCACATAACTTTTTTAGGCACCATCTCGCCCGTATCAGGAATCTCTTTGAATGAGTATTAACGAGGTTACTGTGTGCCACTACTATATAATGGTTAGGGCACTTGATCGAAACTTTTAAATATCTATACAAATTTTTTAGGGTTCATATTATGTAGATTATGTGCAAATATTGCAAAACTCTATATTCATTTTCAACTTTATTTCATAATTAAAACACATAAATAAGGAGACAAGGAAAATTCTGAAGGAAACCCTTTTTATGTTTTATTTATTCATTTTATAGAATTTGGGAATTTATTGCTTTTTTTTCAACATGAATAGTTTGAGTTGGAGCAAAATCGTTGAATCCTTGTTGTTTAGTAAGTAAAATTGTTGTTGATGTACTTGCGGTAGTTGTCTGTACACACACTGTCTATTCGAGTAGAAAAATTCAAAATAGGACACTGAGATGATGCTACTATTTTTCATATAGAAGGTAGGTATGAGTAATCCAATTTACCTAAAATAAATTCTATAATATAAATCAGAAACAGAATAACATACGAAACAATGGATAGAAACTTGCAGAAGTGCATAAAAAGGCAAGAAGAAGGAATATTATTAGCTGAATAAGGTGAATGCAAATATATATATAGGTTGAATGTAACTTGGTTATATTACACATTAATAACCACTGATCAGATCACAAAATATGTAGTGTTTTTCATATAATAGATTCCACAGCACGTTAAACGAGAGTGTTAAAAAAAATGTAGTTAATCATTTTGAATTATCCCTATACTTATCCAGCGTACTCTCCAGATTTGACATTATTTTTTACTACATGTGTGACAGACCGTAACCTACCCACAGAAAAACACTATTAGAATTTGGCAATCTGACGTTTTCATTGGAAAGTTTCACATTTTCTAGCATAAAAGTACTAAGAACGTTTTGATTTACCAACACTATTTCTTTTCTTTGCAGGGTGTTCAAAAATTCATCTCCGAAAATAAATGGAATAACATCGTGAACATTTTCGTGCCATTATTTATCACAACTTTCGATGTGGATTATCAACACATGAACGAAATTCTTAATATGGCGATGAAGCCCCATCCTACGGCACAGTGAAAAACTGGTACAACGAATTTAATCGTGGCCGAAGTTCATCACAGGAAGAATTTCGAGTAGGTCGTCCAAAATCAGTTGTGCCACATACCATCAATGCTGTGCGTGAACTAATAATGCAAGATCGTCATGTGACATATTGTGAGATTGAGACATTCTTGGACATTAGTATGACAAGCATCAATAAGATAATGAACATTTGGCCTTAAAAAAGGCTTGTTCTCGTTGGATGCCTCACATTTTAACAAACGTTTAAAAAACGATTCGTGTCAATTGGTACAAAGAAGCGTTGAAAACGTATGATCATGGTATATCATGGTGTTTATGGTTTTTAATTCCACATCAAAAATAAATTACGTGGTCAACGATTTTCGACGCTCGAAGAAGCGATGGATGCCTTTAAAACGCATGGAGGTTACTTTGGAAAACAATCAATATTTGTGTTTTGACTATTAGACCGGAAATATAAGTAGTACCTCTCGTATCAGGCAAAAGGAGGCTGGCAATAGAAATAAATTAATTATGTTAAAAAAATCCTGTCTTTTATCTTTGCCTTCATTATCAAGCCGCCCTTTTATATGAATTCTTAGTAGTAAAAAAAATAAATGCCAAGAGATATTTGTTTTGTTACAGAAGCTTATTTTTCTGAGAAATTTCATATTTTTAAAATGAAAATTACTTGCTTTTATAATACGATACGAGTGTATAAACATCAGAATTAAATGAAAGCTCATCACATAATAAGATACAAAAAAAGAAAGAATATGATAAAGCTGCTGATGTGAGTGGTTTTACTGTGTAAAGGATACAGTACATTAATGACAGATTGATGAAGGATTTACTTGACGTTTTTCATTCCTTTTTTATGGTTTACTTTGACACAATGGCGTTGTTACAAAAACCAATTCAAATTAAATACATGAATTTAAACTTTATACCGCATGATATAAATAGGTGATTTCATTTAATGAATCAATAAGCATTTGCATATCGAATATTAGAAATGGGATCAAAAATATTAATTCCTCTAACTCAAACACACTTTAACTTGGACCGCGCGACCTCTATGGATTCTAACCAACAACTACTCGTCTTGGACTCGGTTGTGATCAAGGTAAACTCTGAACCGCATGGTAACAGATGCGGTCTAACAAGTCGATTTGAAGATCTTGACTTCGCTGACGATATTTGTTTGCTTCAGAAACAGAGTCGGATATGAGAGTGAAGTTGGAACGATTTGTGAAATACAGCTCAGAAATCTATCTACAAATCAATGTTTCAAAGACGAAACTAATGACAAACGTCGGAAGGTGTAGGTAGAGGACTTCCAATATTTTTGAAGTTTTTTGATAATTGATGGCAGTGCAGAAACAGATGTAAGGTTCCGTGTACATAAATTGCATTTTTAAAACAAATTGTTTATTGGTACAATTGTATGGCTGCGAAACTTGGAAGGTGACAAATAACATCGTGTCCCAAATTCAAGTTTTCGTCAATAGGTGCCTTAAAGGAATACTAAACGTTTTGTGGCCAAATCAAATGAGAATTTGTGGAGACTGGATGATCTATAGACGATGAACAAAATTGTCACCTTGACTAATGATGAACTGACACCATGAGACTTATTTCTATTCAATTAAAAGTCAAACTTCAAGATAATACATTTATAAAATGACAATATTGACATTTTAACAAGTCTTATTGAAATCTGGAATAGAAGCTTGTTTGGGGTAAACGCAAGTGCTCTCACTATCTAAAACTTTTGACAAATTTTGCCACAGTGCATTGTTATCCAAGCTGACATCATATGATATTCATGCTGATTTGAGAAATTGGATTTCAAACTTTCTAAGAGTATTTAATCAAAGATTTTTGGATAGTGGCACTTTCCCCAGGGTAATTCCGTCCTATCGAAAATAATCTCTTTAATTTTTATTAATGAGCTTTTGTGCTTAACCACGAACCCAAATTCTCTGTTATACTAATGCCAGTATTCTGCATCATTCTTATTATTTCAATAAAATACCAACTGGGATAATGGTCAATACTTTACATAAAACTATGGACTATTCTCTTAACAATGATTTAAAATTAATTTGCAATTGTTTGCGGTCAAATCTATTAAATTTTAATACAACAAAGCCACAGCTGGTATTTAATTCTTTTATAAATTTTGATGGTGTTGCTGAGATCATAGTATTATGCTCAATATTTGGGTATTCTGTTAAAATTGTACTTCATCATTCACCATTCAATGTTTTTGTTAAATTTATAAGCATTTTTGTTAACGTCAAACTGACACTGTGATATAAATATAAGGTTTGAGTACAGTTCCGGCTTAGACTTTATTGAGTGTGGACGTGGAGGGAATTTATATGGTAAGAAAAATAAAATAAAATTCTTGCCACGTGTTTTCACTTGGTGAAGTATGGGCAGGAACTCACAAAGAAACAAATTATTACCATCGAAAGATGTCAAATTGGCATTGGTCATTAAAGAAAAAGAAAATAATAATAATAATAATAATAAGGTTTAAGTAGCACGAATGGAGTGACCGACTAATATCTAGAGTTTACTCAATTCATCTTTATTTATATGTAGTGTTACTACTCGACCACAATATTTGTCAATTTTTGGCGTATGATTAAGTCTCGAAAGAGAACATCTATCATCGTGATGTCAAGTTGGTGGAAAATGTCTCAGTAAAAAACTAGGTAGCTGTACCACTTTAGTCTATTATTTACGTAATAATTAGTTGAATTTTGTTGTGCGTATTATAAGGATTTTAACATTGTAGTGTGGTGACGAATGGAGTGGCCGACTGTCATCGAGGCTACTCAACCAATATTTACCTTCAAATGGTGCCACTGGTAACTCGGATCGAGACAAAAAAGATGGTGTTAATGTCGTGTTTGTCGACAGGTTGTAAAAGCAACTCAACACCAAACTAAGTAGCTGAGGATTTATGCACCACTCTACTGAAATATTCAAATGTATAACTGGACAATTATGATTAATTCTATATTTTCCAGTTAGCAAATTTCAATTATAGTTATTTGAGTTAACATTTGATGTTACATTTGAAACATCGTAATGCTGCCCTAATGTTCAGATGAAGAACATTGTAGTGTGACCACCATACACCCATATTGTGTTAAGGTCGAGATGATGTAGTATACCAGATAAAAATATATTTATATATATGTATAACATTGACTTGTAGAACTTTATTGAAAGTTGTTTTTAATGGTCTAAGTTAATCGGTATTATGTTAAAATTTATATTCTGCAAACAAGATATATTAATAGTGTTTTTATTGCGTGTGTATGTTCCATTATTCATCGGTTGTCTAACATTTTTTTTTATTTTTGAGATTATGTTTATCATATTTTCATACACTGCAGGACATAAGCCATTAAAAGTTCTTAAAACTTGTTGTCACTGAACTTTAGAGATTGGGCTAGTTAAATTAACTCGTCTATTCAATTTTGGTTTAGTTACTTTGGAATAGTTCTTCTTTGCTACGACGCATATTTAATATCAAATAGAGCATTAGACTAGCTATTAGCAAAGGTGTAGCGATACAATTGCAACTCTTGTCTGAATATTTTAAATATTGCAATTACAAATAAGTTAGTGAAAAGTTTTTTGTTTTTTAAAGTTTTAATGCTGAATTGAATACAACTTCATTTAATAATAAATGAGTTTAAACTTTTTTTTTTCATATTTATAACCAAGTATATATACACGAGTATTGTATTCACGTATATGCTCACGTAAATTTCTGGAAAATTTTCTTTCAATAAAGAGTAATATCTTCGATTTTTATAACAAAAGAATCATTGATGTTGCAAAAAGATAATAACTTCTGTGATTTCATTGGAGTGCAGTTCATATGAAATGTCAGAAATTTTAAAGTATTTTCATATCCCAATGTTATTTTTCAGTCAAGTGAAATAAATTGTCAAATATTCTGTATAAAGTTAGATAAAGGTTGCGACTTATCGCAAATAAAAGTGTTTTCATAAGTTGTAATAATAAATTCATAGTTGTAATAATAATTATATGCTTTCACAAAACTATGGATATTACAGGTCCATCAATATCTTCAGTATCTTATCTAGAGGCTATACTTAACGTGTTTATCCGTTTTTCTTCACTTTGTTTATCTCGCTTAAATTGCTAGTCACAACGGATCCAAGGTTTCACCATCTGTAATGATATATTAAAAATTGTTCATTTATGAAACTATCAAGAGCCGTCGTGTCTATTTTTCCGAATTCAGTTGTCCGTTCAATTTTTACTATATTCCTATGTTTTGGAACTGAGAGTTGACTGTTGAAATGATTTAGTGGACGAGTTAAGATACCGAATAATTATTTGACAATCTGTGGCAATAACCGATATCAATTATACCTTGTTTACCTTGGCAATCATCTCTGGTTCAATAATGTTTGATGTGTCTGGAAGCTTGTCTGAATGTTTGTGTTATTTTTCTATATATCAAATATTTTTACAAATGACGCACTACCATCAATACTCGTGCTCATTTGAAAGACATCTGTGATGAACAGTATTATATCAAATTTCTCTTAGGAAAATTTATTTTCCTATTCCTTGTGTTTCGGAAACTTTACTTTTTTATTTTCCAGTTACAGTATGGGAGTCATGGGCTCACCCCTATTATTGTTTAATTGTTATCATAAAGTTTTAATTAACAATTTATCCGTTTCTTTTAATACCATAGTACAATTTTATATCTTTCACCATACCAGTAATGCAAATACATACTGTAAATATGTAAGGATATCGCATACTATGCCAGTATATATACTAGTTCAAGAATTACGTTGCAATGCCGCGTCTTGTAAGTGTTGCTTAAACTGCCAGTTCAGATTCACATCCAAATAATCTGAACGACAATTGTATGTTATTAATTATATTATCCACAATTAATTCATTAATGATAACCCTCAGCCCTAATTAAATGTGTAAATGTATATCAGCAACTTTTAAACCCTATTATACCATGCCTCAAGAACAAAACAACCTTTACTATACCGGCGTAATATTTACATTACTGGTAACCAACTACTTGAAGATATTAATTATTTAGTATTTACATTTCATCTCAAAATAGTTTTTATCATTATCATTACACTCCTGACGATAAAAATAAATATTCAAGCAGCCCTAAGTTCATTTTAAAAAAAATTACTTTAAATAGAAATTCATTACATTGACACTTTTTTTTAAACGAAAATTATGGCAGAATTTAAAAAACCCTTGTTTGTAATTAATTCATGGATATTATTTCAATACAAATTTTGTTTTTTAGATTTTTCATAAATTCTAATTTTAGGAATTGGTTAAAACGTTTGGGTTCAATCGAAATGTGCCAATAATAAATTTAACACGAAAGAAGGATGAACAAGTAATTAGTTACATAAATGGGCATGCAATATCTATTTACGATGTTGAGCGTAATCAATCAATGTATCTTATTTGTCAGCAAGTTGATATTTTCTATCTGGCCAGTGACAAATCTGCAAGATTTTTAGTTAGTTCTGATTCAAAATGTATAAATATATGGGATAGAAATTGTTTAAATGCTGAATGGTAATGGTATTTTAAATATATTAATTATAATCAAATTACTCCTCATTATGTTGGAATTGTTCTTTAAATGATGATGAGGAAATGAAACAGCTTCATTAATTTTATTTACCGGAAATATGTACTTCGGGTATTTTTTTTTAAATCGTAATTTATCTTTCATGACATCTCACCCCTATGCCCAGCAATCATTAGGATGTATGTAGTTTTGGAATTATTTTTTTTTCCGAATTCCAGTCTTATGGTTTCACGTATGAACGTTTTCATTTTAGTAATATTTTGACAGTGAAAATGCCTTGTATAAAAATCATTACATTTCACTATTTTAATATTTGCAATCGACGATCAAGTTGTTATGGGTCAATTCATTCTAACATAAAGTTGAACAATGCAATTACAACATTCGTTCACATTTTTTTCTGAATTTCCTCTATTTCAGTAAAATTCCAATTAGAACAATTATGAATCCATTTAAGGAACATTTAATCACAACCGTAAGCTTTAGCCCGAATGGAAAATACGTAATTATTGCCAATCATAATATTATACAATTTTGGTTATGGAGTTTCGGCAGTGAAACAGCAAATGGTAAATATTATATTTTAATTAACTTTAGATAATTCAAAGAAATACTTATGATCAAAAATTGTTTTCGTGGAAACTGAGTCACAGGATCTCATTAGTGTAATTGCTTTATTACTAAGTAGCTTTGCAACCGTAGTTTTGTACACAGAAAACCGATATCGGATCGAATAATCATTACAAGATTCAAGAGTTGTGTAAAATGTTTAACAATAGTTCCGATTTACGCACCTACAGAACAATCATCATCTGATACAAGGTGTTTTTTTTACAGTTGACTATACACCTTATATCACACTGCCTTGCTAGGACTAAGATATCAGATATTGTCATATGTATGGGTAGCGGTAATTCAAGACCTGATTCGGATAAGATAGGTTTGAAGTCAGTTATGAACAATGGATAATTTTTTTCAGCAAATTTTAACTGTCATAATACACAAATAAATGTCACCATACGTTCGTACAAAAAACCAAACAGGTCACAAATCTATATGTAAATTATCTGTAAATGATGGAGAAATTCTCTGTTATAGAAGTTTTGTTGTTATAGATAAGTACTCGTACGTTTGCAGTATCAAACCTAATAATGATATAAGACAAATCAAACATCAGTGTATATATTATTCGTCAATTGGCGCGTTTTTAATAGATTTATAATTCATGTTTTTTTTTTTTTGTTATTAATTGACAAGTATAAATTAAATTGATAATAATTTATCGTATTCAAATTTCAAACAGATCAATATGAAATCTCAGAAAAATTTTCAAATATTAAAAATATTCGCTTCAATGAGTATCAAAATGAATTTTTTGTAATTACATCAAAAAATGGCATACTATTTGGAGAATGGGTATTTTAAATCAATAAAATAAATAATAATAAATAAAAATAACAATAAAAAACCTTTTTAGAATACAATAACTGCCAGACTAGAATTTCATGAACCGAAAACTGTGAAATTGACCAGAAATTTCAATGATTCATCATACATTATGAATACACGAAATGGAATTAGTGTTACTGAATCGGGCCATGCATTAATTTGGAGTGATTGTTTAATATCGAATGAAACTCCTATTACTAATAAGAAGGAATTTCAGAAATGTTTATTCTTGCGATTCTTTCCTATTAACTTTGTGACTTCTATTGACGAGTAATTTATAGAAATTATTCATGTACATCAATTGGCAATATCAATTTTAATTTTATCATTTCATTTAGCAAAGTAGTGATTTCTGATAGCAGTGGTACTATTACATTCTTTGATAACCATATGAAAATTCTTTATTGGTATCAAATTCCTGAGAGTTCACCAATAAAATCAATTGCATTCGATCCTTTTCCAAGAAAATATTACATTAAGGATGATAATAATAGAGATGATATTAAACAAATAGAGGACGATATTGAAATGTTCAATCGTAATTCTATACCATTCGATGCCACTCAAGAGGAAAATCCATTTATTATTAGAAATTTTTTTATAAGTAAGTTCTGACATCACAATAACAAAGTATCAACTAGATTATTTTAGGACAACTCTATTATAGTATAAGATAAATAAATACCAAATCACGACAACAGTGTTAATCTGGGCGTACAATTTCAATGCATATCAATGTATAATTGAATTACATAATTTTTTATTATATAAGTACTTGGATCCGCAATTCAACAAATCGAAATGATTGATTATAATACAGACTGTCGAAGTTATGGACAGTCTGACTGAACACGCCTATATTTTCTTACCATAAAGAATCAAACCGAATTTATATAAGTTTTGAACCGAGTATACAGAACCTGATGCCACCAGGGTAAAATGTAATAAAATAACCTCGTACAATGATCAATTCAACAAAGAAGATTTCATTTGCTTGGATTATTGTACTAATGAAAAATCTAAGGTTATTCATAATACATAAGTTTATCCTTTAAATATTTCCATATTGAGCGTTGTTACCACTCATATTGTTATGACTGATATTAATTAATCAATAACTAGATCGTGACGATACGCTCTATGCTTCATGAATGTTTTTGTGTACTGGTTAAGGTTATTTGAATTGTGACAACCAGTTTCAAAACAGATTATAAGTTATTGGGTGGTGGAATTCAAAAGTTGATAAAATACGCAATTGTATGAATAAAATTCTCTGGATTCATTAATGTTTCATAAGAGATTAAATTATGCAAATCTTAATTGATAAAATATAAGTGAGAAATATAAGGAGATATGTACATGCAATTGTTTTCACATTTATTTTTTCCTTCTTTATTTTATGATTATCGATTATCCAGAAATACACGGGTATCAATATTGGATATATCAGGGCTATTGTAGAATTCTTGATATACTAGAACTCTTGATTGATACATACGTTTTATAGGATGACTCCACACATTACTAACGAGAATTATTGATGCTATTTTCATTTATTCTTTGTGTTTTAGGTACAGCAAATGGAAAAATATTTAAAATTGACATCCCAAAAAATATAGTCCAACAATTATTACTTTCTTCAGATGGATTTATTACAAGTTTTGATATTCATCCAAATAAGTAGTTACACTAAATCAAATCAGATTTATTCCCATTATTTTCTGATTATCATTTTTTCATTCCACTATAGACCATGGATTTGTGGTGGCAACTCATCTGGACGATTATTTGTTTACAATTATGAATCAATTTCAATTATTGTTGAATTTCACTTAAAATCACATGAAAAGTATAAAAATAAAATTATAAATTGCATTAAATTTTGTGGCAATGGATCAAATTTAGTAGCTGGTATTGGCAATGGATATCTTTTGAATTTTGATCCAGTCTTGTTAAAACCATATGAAACAAATTCTAGACAACATTCAGTGTCACCCATTAAAAAAATTATCTTCTCTAAAGATAGTAAATTACTTGCTTATTTCGTAAATTTCTAATTTTTTTATTTTTTTAAATTTAACTTTTTAAAGCTGAATTTTAAACTTAGTATTTAAAAAACGAGATTTTACTTTAGGATGAAAAAAACAATATTATAGTTGAATTATTTGAAGATTCATGGCACTTAATTGGAAAACTTCGATGTCATAGTGGACCAATAACAACAATACTATTTATTGATTCCGATAGTGAATGTCCTTTATTAATAAGTTTTGGGGAAGATAAAGTTTGCAACTCTTTCTATATTCTATGAAATTATTAAATTAAAAATAAATTATTATCTTATACTCACCGTGTACATATAGCATTACATAGAGTATGATATTGTGGAATCAATAAAGGAATCCAAATTGATTATGAAACGTTATATACGTTTAGAACAGTCGGCTATAATAACAACTGCATTGCAGACCATTAATTCTGGTACTTATTGTTCTGAAAGTGATGTAGAAGATTTAAAAATAATTACTACTGATGACCATTTTAAATTTAAAATGTGGGATAGAAAATCAATGAAATTATTAAATACTTTTGCAGGATCAATGAATGAGGAAACTTCGAGTATAAATAATGTGTTTGTATGTTTTGTAAATTATCATATGAAATCTATTCTATGTCCCCTTTGTCTTACGTGAATCGCGCTCAGTTGTTAGTCAGTACTAAATTTATTTTAAAATATATTTTAATTTTAATCGATTATCTTGATGAATGTGGTCATAATTAATTACGTGTCCTTTAAGTAAATTTTTCACAATTAGTAATTAATACAATCATATCAACCATATTTACGTTCAATAGTGTATACGTAGGGCTTACGTTCCTAAATAGGAAACTGACTGTGTCATAATGAACGGGCATATAATTGTCCTAAACAGTCACGATTTTTTTTTTTCTTACCACGACATTTTGTGTTTTTTCTTATCACGATATTTTGTTTTAGAGAAACTTTTTTTCTAGGGGTCGTATTATCGAAAAAACTGAAGCAATTTTGGATCGTAATTTGAATATCAACATCTGTGTTATGTCATATTGTTCAATTGGTCAATTTTGAACTTTAAAACAAAAACTAGACAATTAATGTATTGAATGGATTTTTTTTTTCGTGTTTCTGATAGTACAATAACTTAATCAACATAAAAATCACTTTGACCGACGATTGATTTGAATAATATAACACTGATGATACAGATGGTTTACCCACCCTGGCTTGGCATCGTCCAGTACTCTCTTTGAAGGTCTTTCAGAACGGGTTCTATACAAAGATCAAATAGGAAACCCTTAAATGCATCGCTACTTTATTGGTCGGCTTCATATTGCACAATATTCTGCCAATTAACTAACATTGAAGCTACTATATATAATAATATCAGTATTCTTTTGTACTATAATGTTATGGTATTTTTTCTCAATAATTTGTTGTTTTTATTTCAGTTATGTTCAAAGGATGAAATTAATTTCACAATTTATTCAGCAAATAATAAAATCGGAATGCAATTATTACCAATTGATGGAAATCCGTACAAATATATGGAATTAACAGCATATCCTCGAAAAGTTTGTTATTTATTTTTAGTAAACGTTAATGCTATTATAATATAATTTCACTTACAATTGTGTTTAACATCTCGTATGCTAGCGGTACTCCATATGTCAAGTTATCAGAATAACCCAAACGATGACTTTCATAGGACGACACTCTAGTTGTGATTTGAATGCAATACATTCTAATGTCAAGAACGTACGTGACTGATACTCCTAAGCTCCTAATGCTGAATGCTATCTATAATTTTCATCGTAAATTCAAGATTTTAAATCCGATCAGATAATTATTTGATCTAAAATCACAAATGTACTTCACTGCCCCGATGAAAATGCCTAGATAGATCAACTTATTGATAATACGCTTGAAGAACTTGTGTGCGAATTCGAAGAAATTGAAAATTAAATAATTTTCTTCCGATATATTAATTAATGCTCACAGCATTAATTTTTTTATGCTCACAGCATTACATTTTTTATGTGCATTTTGAGTCTGCGTTTTGATTTACTTATTACCCAACGATCTCGTTATGAACACACTGCAGTTAAATATTGCAAGCATCTTATAGGGATATCTTAGTCAGGGAAAGATGTCTTCAGTGCGTAGTGCACTTTCTATCCTAATTCCTCAATATGTGGATGTCTTTATATTCAGTTTTAGATTCTAATCCTTTAGTATTTAAAAATATTTACATTATTACATATTTAGTATTACATTGAATTGTTAATTTATTTAGATAATTCAAATTGCTGTGTCTAATGATAATAATTATGTATTTACGACCGGCACTAATGCATATGGAATATATGTTTGGAAAATTAATTTAAGGTAAGCAGTTAGGAAAAGATTGTATCTTATATATACTAAGAGTTGAACACACGGATAAACAGACATGTACACTCATATCTCGCAGAATAGCATAATTAATTGTATTAGCTACCCTAAGTTACAATATTATTCATTTAAATTCAATTTCAGTGTTATTACTGAAAACTATACAGCTGGCGGTATTGGATTATTACCATTCTGTAATAGACTGCCAGGTGGTCATTCAGGCTGGTTTTTCAAAGAGATGCAAAATTTATTCTATTATTTTCAACTTTTAACCAAAGATGATGATGCTGTCGAAGAAAAATTGGTTAGGACATTTTAAGTTATAAATTTGAAATCAATTTAGCTCTATAAGTTAGAGGTTTAGTCTTTCATGTACTCTTTTGCATTGATTGTATTTGTTAAGCCTTTGTCATTGTCATTGATCTGTGAATACTATTTGTCACATATGACATGGTATTTAAAATATAACCGAAACACATATATAGTAACCGTAGTTGCTGGGTGGAATTAACAGTGAATTAATTTGAACTATTGAACAGGCTGCGTATTGTAGATTTTTAGAATTAACATTTTGTATAAGCTAATAATACTAAGGTAACATTTAAATTATTACAGATTACCGATTTCATTTCAATTAATGATGTTACTGATTATATGCGAGGTCTTGGATATTTCCCAACAGATTTTGAGGTAATTATATAAATAGTTATAATTTAATTATAAATTAAAATTTTCAGTTTACGTATTGAATGCCACTCACTTTAACGTTCAATTTATTTGAAATTAGAATGTGCTTTCTTACGAATTAATCAATTATTATCTATAGGTTATTCAACTAGTCTAAGTGTAATGTGAACATAAATACAATCAAAGTATAAATTACGGACGACTAAACTAGAATTTATAAATATGTGTCTCATAATAGGCTTGACGAACAAGTAGAAAACTTAGCAACAAACTCGATTGGAGTGCTGATGTTATACACCACAACAATAATTTAGATATTTCAATCAAGTATATTTACTGTGTATTGAAAACGGAAAGAAAGTTAATATCGTTATGTAGTCCTTTACTACCTTGTGGCATACAGGTTAAGTACAATATGGTATAGTCTGGACTAGGATCAACAACAAAAGTCAATTGGTCAGAGTTCATTGATACTATATACTGTCACATAGAATGAAGGTCGAGATGATGATGATAATTAATAAGGAGTCATTAGAAACTCTAATAATTACTGCTGTCTAATAATGAGTTACTGTGTTAAACAGAACATGGTTCACTTGTAAATTGGTAAATAAACTAACATTTACAAACTTTGTCATGTCGCCATTTCTACATTATCATTATCTTAAACTGCATACCACATGCATACGTACAGCAGAATGTTAATTTATATTGTCCTTCATTGACATGTAATATCAACATAAACCAGAAATTAAGATTTTCCAACTGAATTAAATATGTACAGACACAATTTATGTTAATAGAATAATATATTATAATACTATAGGATGTACTGTACCATACAAAAGTCACCTAGTTCATGGTATATCCCTCTTCATAGAGTACATTTAGGTTCACAATATAAATGGATTAGTTTATCATATTCTACAATTTTTCTATTAAAATACTGGGATATTTTTTCTGGATTTTAAGAAAATAAATTTCGTTTTAGATTAATAACTACACAAATGAATTATGTAATATAAGGTGTGATGGTCTAGTCTCATTTCAAGATATTGTCAAAATTTACATTAATCATAAACCTCAATTTGACTATAAAATTAATGATGTCATTAAATCAATATCTTATTTCTCAAGTAGTAAAATTTTAAAATTATTATTTAAAGAGTTAATTTTATTTATTATATTTTTCCAAAGATGACAATGTTAATGCGACAAATAATGTGATAATCGATAGAGAAAAGTTAATGGCAATTATGACGAATGTAGGTGAAAGAATTGAAAAAAATGAAGCTGCAAAATATTTATGTGAACTATTGATTACTGACGATTACGATACACCTTATATACATGATCCTCTGATGAAAGAGATGAAGCCAATTGATTTGCTCGAAGATTTTTCAGAAACATTTACCATTAATCAGTTTTTAACGGAAATATTGCATGTAGTTGATGTTTCATCAAAAGATATTAATTTTCAATTAAAACCAAATTAAATGTTTTAATTGATGATCATATTAATCCAGCAATTAGTGACGATACTTGATCAGAAATGTAATAATCAATAAAAAAAAAAAGATTATTAAAATAACTGCTTTTATTTTGATCGTATAGTACCGTTCAAGTTAATATCTTTTGATAGCATAGTACAATGGAACCTTTTAATAATTTGATGGTCGATTAAATTCACTGTCTATTTATGCAATTAAGTTAGGCTTTTCTTGTATCTCCATTAACTATAATATTTAGTCAGAATTCAATTAGTGTTCGCTATTGTCCAAACCAAACCAGGTTCTGTGAACAGTTGTTTCTGTTGGACATGAATCGTCATTGTATTTAAATAGTGCGAAGATTGAACATTGTATGTTATAAAATTGTGTACATTTGGAATTAAAACAATGCCACTG
>JANSTX010054833.1:0-18395 GCA_027564355.1 Penthetria funebris | reverse complement strand
TTTGTTTCATGGCCATCAATATACGTTCTCATTCAATTGAGTATATTAAAATTCTTCATTTGATTGTTAACTAACGTGTTATATCGCAATCAGTAAAATGCGTAGATAAAAATCAGGTACTTCAATAATCCCAACCTAAGAAATTGTGGTAGAATTTAATCGATAAACCAAATATTAAAACACCTGATAAATATCTACCATCTGATCAGAAATTATCATTTATATCGAATATCTAACGATATATGCACGAATGCACTTATAGTGAACTTATTAAGTAATTTTATGTGCTCGTATAACAATTGTTCATATTGCCTTAGCATATAGAAATGATACACCATGTATCTCGGTAATCATTAAATTCAAGGTGATATTATATTTGAAATCTAATAAAATTATGTATGATCGTCAAACTGGAGACATTATGTAGACTTATCTTATTGAAATCTGAAGCTAGTGCGTGTTTTGTGTCGGTTATCACACTCAATACATCTAGGGCTTTAGACATGAGATACTTTTATCCAATCTGGAATGTTATGCTATTTATTCTGATTTGAGAAATAGGATTTCTAAACAGTGCGGTAAATCCAATTTTTTTTTGGTGGAATGGGGGTTTGCCCTGGGTTTCGTTCTATCACCTTTATTTTTTTCTACTTTTTCATTACTGACCTCTTATCATATGTGATGATTATGACAGTACTTTGTTGTGGTTTAAGACATTTACGGGCCCTAGACACGGTCATCAAATTCGGACCCCCTTATCTAATATATACTGCCTTGAATTCATCGGCTCTCGCAAACTATTTAGTATTTAAAATTGGTTTTATAGAAGAATGTTTATCTTTAAAGGAATTTTCTAAAACATTCCAACGGTGAATAGACGCCGAAAAGATACAGCTCTTAAAAATAACTAAGTTGTTTCAATGGAGCGCGGTGCCGGTTAAATTTAAGTTATGACTTGAACAATGGCATAAATTCAGCTGAAGTACTATGTTGTTTGATAATATTTTGCAGCCCATTATATCGACTGAACATATTCGAAGCTTTATTATAAAAAATGAATGCTGCACTGCCCAAATATCTATACTGATATTTTCCAAACATTCCAGTATGATACTCGCTAAATGTCTTCCGGTATGTGAATGAATCGGAATAAATGATAAAAATCGTTGATTTTTAAATACATATCGTATAACAATTGTTAATTGGTCAACATGAATTATGTCTGGTGTGAAGTCTATAATGAAAATATAAAATTTATTTCAGTTCTGACTTTGTCTTCTCCCATTAGTTTTAAACAACAACAACTGATTTTAATACTTCTTTCCATTACCTAGGCTCACTTTCAATACTATTAAGTAGAGCCGAATCAATTCATCCTAATCTTTTCGATCTGAACACCAATCAGCGTGTAGATGACATATGTTCCGAAGAGTTCTCATGTTCACACAATTTTTGCAAGATTTTTTTTCAGGCACATGTGCCATGTGTTAAGTGGCTTTTTTCCTTAGTTTGCATACTTAATAGTATGCTTTCAGATTTGATTGTGTATTTTCAAGCCATTCATGTTGACATTTTTCGTCATTATTTTCATAGTTCATATTTTTCGGATGTTTGTCATGAACTAGCCACATTATTGTTTCCATTTATTTAAGCATCTAACGAATTTTTCATTCTTTTCCTTTCTTTTAATATGACATTGCTCACGTTTTACTATGACATTGCTTTCAAATAAATGAAGAAAATATAATTTAAAAGAAAGTAATTTTCTTTTTTTTAATCCGAAAATAGAAATATTAAGTTTATGCTTACATCTAGACACGTGCCTTCTAGGCACGTGCCTAGATTGCTTTTCAATTAATATCGTCTTGTTTCTATCATTCTTCAAACTGAAATCATTGACGAAATTTGCGTGAATTTATGAGCTTCTCTGTTAACAATAATTGAAGACAACTAATACACAATTGTGTTTGCTATCGCATAACATAATCGCTTTTGATTCCTTTGTAATTTTTAACGGTAATTTGCTGTCTAACTCTTCGTCTTTTGATTTTCTCAGAACGCACATCCATTCTAAGCTACATTGGAAAGATCACATATTGAACGTGTGCAGACTTGGTTTTATTGTGTCGTTTTAAAAAAATATTTCAGACCAAATTTGTTTTTTCATGTTTTATAAAATATATAAATGCTTCTAATCACAGATTTGAACTGACTTTTTCTCGACAGAAACTATATATTTAGTTCAGAGCCTTATGCGTGTACACATTAGTATTTATTAATTTACACAATTTTTATTTAAAAATTAATTTTAGACAAATTTGGTAATTGTGTTATATTTATGGACTACAGTTGTGGTGATGAGTATTTAGCAAGTTTATATGAAAATGGTAATATTAATTTGTATGGACTTAAAACTGGTGTTGTTAAAATAGAAACGTACAAACCGGAAAATGAGTAAGTTATTACACTTTTTTCAATTTAAAAAAAAATATATAATTAATAACAATTGATGATATTCTATTAGTTCAACATTAATGCGTTTTAATCCGGTGAAAAAATTAAATTTAGCTATTGCATCGTATAAAGGTCATGTAAGCATTTTAGATATACAAACAAAACGTACTATTTTTCAAGATTCTGGTGCACATACAGATTATTGTCGTGATCTTTGTATGTCACCAAGTTTACCAGATGTACTATTAACCGTTGGTTATGATTGTATATTAAATGTTTTTGATACACGTCGTAAACAAATTTCAGCCCATATAAAACAAAATCATCCATTTTCATCAATATGCATATCAAATTGTGGTAAATATTGTTGTGCTGGTAATCTTATAGGTGATATTATTGCATATGATTTTCGTAATTTAAAAGCACCATTAGATACGAAATGTGTACATGATGGTACTGTTATTCGTGTAGCATTTTTACCAAAAAATGATGAAAAAATACCAAATATATCATTGGAAACAAATCATATATCAAAATCATCACTTACAATACCCGACATTGATCGTACCGATACACTAACAACTACCTCAACAGCAATAAAACGTAAAGATTCATTTTTAGAATTTGTTGATTTATGTACAAATGATGCAAAACATAATAATCGTGATTCAATTACAAATACAAATAATCGTGATAGTTTCTATGATTTATTATTACCAAGAAAACCAAGTGATATATCTATGGATTTTGATAGTCCAGAAACAAGATATTCATTGAGTGGAATACCGGAATTAAGACTTAAAAGAAAATCAATGGGCAATAGAAAAAGTCTTAATTTAAATGAGGATAATTTAAGTGATGATGATGTATTTTCACAAAATAATATAGATATTATTATTAATGATAATGAATTAAAATTGAGTGCAACAGTTTCGTCAAATTTACCAATTACACAAATTACAAATAATGAATTATCATCAACATTATCACCATCAATACCATCATCATCATCATCATCATCATCATCATCAATACCAATGGTAATAAAGTTGCCAATAATGAATAAACGTACCAAAATATGTTCAAACAAGGAACAAGAATGTTTAAATCAAATTATTGAAGAAAAATGTACTGATATCGATGATCATTCCAATAAATTTCTAAAAGAAATATCATCACAAACAACAAATTTGTTAATTTCGAATGATAGAAAATCGGAAGATATGTTAAATAATAATAAAGATTCAATTAATAATAATTGTCATTCATTAATAGTCGTCGATAAGGAAAATTATCAAAATAATTCGCAAAAAGATATTGAAGTATTTTCAAACTATATTTATGATGGCGGTAGCAGTTCAACGCCAAATTCAAATAAACAAAATACTGATGAATTGGTAAAAGGTAATTTTACAATAATAAATGCAATACAAAAAAATAATGAAGATTTAGTGAAACAATTAAAGAATATGTTCTATGAAAATGAACAGAAAATTGCAGAGAAATTAAAGGAAAATGAAAAAATTGTTACGGAAAAAATTTGTCGATCTGAAAATGAATTAAAATTTTTAATGGACTCATATTATCATTATACATATAGTAATACGTTTAAATTAGTCTATAAATTACAAACTGATTTGAGTATTGTAAAAGAATATTTAATGCATAATGATAATTTTGTACAGGATTATTTGCATGTAAAGGCTGAGAATGAAGAATTGAGAAGAACATTGAATGATTTAACAAAATAAAAGTTGTGCTTTTACTTTTATTTTTAAGTGAGTAATTATTATTATTATTATTATTTTCCATTTGTGTAATTTTATAAAATAAAATAATTTTAATAGATTAAAGTTCATTATCCTGGAATAAAATACTTAATATTTATTATTGAACGATTAGTTATAATGCAATTTAATAGTTATACCTATGAAAACTTTCTATTCAATAGCATAACAAGCATGGATAAATGAGTTTCAGACAATTTAAACACCACATGCCTTTGTGCCATATTGCGGATTTATGAGTATGTTTGTGGTAAACCTATTTACGAATTTTGTACACCACTGTTAAAAGTATACCGTCACTATGTTAAAATAAAAAATTTTGTATAACTTTAATAATTCACATGCACTAATGCGTGATTACTAAGTACGCTAAAGTATAATTTAATATTTGCATTAGCATCTGATATGCGATTTATTGTTTATACTTTGATGATACCCCAGTTCAATACCAGCATATAACTATAGTAGTGATAAAATACAGTCCTGTTTTACATTTGAATGTACATAAAAAATATGACCAAATTGAGCATATTGATTTCCCTACCATTTTTCAGCAATATGAAGGCAACCGCACACTTCACTATTAATCTAATATTAAAATGCAATCCAAGTACACTTTCAACATTTCAGGTTCTATGTTATCGGTACTTTTGTTCTTACCAACCTCTTTGTGCAATTTACCATATTAGTTTCCCAGACTCAGTTTGTCCTTTGTTTATGCTACTGTTGATTATATTTTGGATTGCTTTTTAGTTATTACTAGATTCCACGTGTATTCACTAATCCATTCATTTCTTTTATAACTAATTAAACCAGTTATGTTTTCACTAATCTGTCTTAATGCTACAGTGAATATGTTCAAGTTTTGTCGTTCACTGTTATATTATATATATAAAACCGCGAGACTTTTACATAATTACGTGATCTATTTGGTTTCTGGTACGAATGCGTATTTTCGGAAAATATTAACATTATTTTTTCATTGTCAACCCATGTGTATCCACAACATACTACCAACTCGTGCTATTAGAGTAAATTTGTACATTAGCGTCAATCATAGATATGACAATCTGATCTCTTAATCCCAATAAGGCAGTATGACAATTGGCTGTCAAAAGGTTCATTGTTATCAGTCGATAACTATTCGGTAGAAGTTACTGCAAGCGGTTGGTCAGGAATTCAATATACATCTGTGGTTCTTCCTAAGGCAGCCAATCATAAAATAAACGTCCAAGTAACATGATTTGCTCTACATTTGTTTTGCAATAGTTTTATATAATGCTCTTATAATCGCTGTTAATAAAACAAAATAGTTTCAAGTGTACATTTTTATTAAATTCTTATACATTTTGACAATTATAAAACTTCAATTGGTTACCTAAGCGTCCTGATTGTTTTTTTATAATTTTTTTTAAATTTAAATCTATGCACAAAACATCAACACAATAAACTTGATTCAAATAAATTTAGTGTACATGAAATCCATACTTAATTCAATTCGCATGTTTCCCTATAGTGAATATTGGCGCTGTTCGTCATAATATGTCATTTTAATTTTGTATATATAATTTTGGTTATTATTGACTTCTTTTTCTTAACAGACAAAAAAGTGAGTTGGTTTTGTATTAAACATTATTATTATATTTTTAATTTTTTATTAATTAAATATTTACGAAATTATCTAAGCATGTCTATCTATACCGTTGATTATCTAAAAAAAAAATTAGAGGAAAAATTATATGCTACACACGTGGTAAGTTTTCTGTCATTATGAAAATAAAAATTGGTGTTGTGTATTTCTGTCTGTCCATTTTGTATTGTCCTACAAAAATTACGGTTATTTTTAGTAAAAAAATCAATTATTTTATTAATTTATGCTATTTCTATTGTGTATTGTGTAATTAAGTGAAAAATTTGTGATTTTAAAATAATATTAAAATAAGAAACAGTGTAAGGAAAAAATGATTACAAAAATGGAAATATTAGTTGCCATGTCAATAGCAATAGTTTTACGTTCTATAATTTCATTACATTCTTATTCGGGTGAAAATGTATCACCAATGTTTGGTGATTTTGAGGCTCAGAGACATTGGCAAGAAATTACGGTGAATCTGCCAATTTCTGATTGGTATGAAAATACAACAAAAAATGATTTATTCTATTGGGGATTGGGTAAGTAAATAAAAACAAAAAAAAAATGCACGATATCAAAACTATAAGGAAATATGTGATAATATAATAATATAATATTTTGTAGATTTACCGTTACTCAACCAGTGACACCACATGGAAATTAAAGATGGACTGAGTAACACACTATTATGTAAAATCAAATGCTTACATTATAGTAACCATATAACTAATTATGCATAACAATTTGGTTGATGTGATACTTAGTTCGTGATGGAACAGGAGTAACACTTAACCATTGGCTACCATCTCATCTTTCCCTGCACGTGGTTTCACCGCAAACACGATTACAATATGTGGTTAATGCCTGCATCGTGATAACGTCCATTGATTTAAGTAAAATAATATACCTATACTGTATTATAATTGACGATTCAATCTAATTGGACCTGTTTGTCGATAGTCAACACAACTGTTAGCATTTGAGTTTTGTACGTGGACATTAGGAACAGGCAATATAAATGACGGTAAAACGGTTTAGATGTTTTTAAAAAAAATATAATTGAATGCTTGATTTTAATTGTTAATAGTTTTTGTTTGATTATAATCTATTATAATTCATTAACATATGGCTCTCGATTTCGGTGTTTTTTGTTTTTTAAACATCTCACACATTTGTTCATTTTGATGTGATCTGTAGTTATATACACTTTTAATTTGTGTTTAACAGATGTACGTAATTATGTGTAAATCTAAATCTTCTAGTAGACAATCTATTTGTGATCAATTATAATTATCCAATTTTACATGTTAATATTTCAGTAGATTGGTGCATAAATCATCAGCCACCCAGTTTATTGGTGAGATGTTTTTTTTTTCCACCTATCGACAATCACTATCTTTTTTGGTTTCGATCACATGCTATTACTTATATATGTCGTGATCGATTTATATGTGACATCGCGTGGAGGTCGACTTTTATTTTTTCACATATCGGCCACTCCAATCATCACCTGTAGTTATTCAAAAAACTAAAACAAAAAGGAATGTACCACATGCTATAATGTCTCTCTTGAATCTTCTTTGCAGCATTTATTCAAACGTCTATTACAAATTTTGCAATTAATTTAATATATCGAAACATGAGTGTTAAGGAAGGAAGCCATTTAAAATATCAAATATTAACCAAAACAAGTACTAATATCAGTTTTCTAGTAAAAAAAATCGTTTTGAATACAATTCTAGAGTTGTCAAATGAAATACATTCAGTAGAGTGGTCCCTAAATCTGCAACAATCTAATTTGTTAGTCAGATATTATTTATCTAGTCGACAAACACATCAGATATCCCTCTTTTTAGCATTGACCATACGACTTTATATTGCCTTAAATTGTGGTTGAAGTTATCGATGACGCCACATAGTGATACAGACCTATAAAATCTCTTGCATATAATTATATTATAAATTATCGCATATTTTTTTATAATTTTCAATAGTACTCATTAATCATATACTTTTTTTTTTTAGACTATCCACCTTTAACTGCATATCATAGTTATATTTTGGGAAAATTCGCAAATTTTCTAAACAACTCGTATGTATCCTTATATACTTCACGTGGACTAACCGATAATGATCATAAAACTTTTATGAGAACATCAGTTTTATTTGCAGATATTATTTTATATTTACCAGCTGTTTTATTTTGTTTTTATGCAATTAAAGATAATATTTTTGTTGGACAAAAAATTAACCGACACTTATCCTCATTACATATTATCGTACTTTTATTATATCCTGGACAAATATTAATTGATAATGGACATTTTCAGTATAATAATATATCATTAGGATTAGCGGCATTAGCAATTTGTGCTATTTTAATTGACAAACATTTTATTGGATCAATATTTTTTGTTTTGGCAATAAATTACAAACAAATGGAATTATATCATGCATTGCCATTCTTTTTCTATTTATTGGCAAAATGTTTTCACGATGATAGGAAAAAGTAAGTGTTTTTGTAATTGTTGAGAATGTATTAACGAATAATTTATAATGGTACAGAAAGTTAATGATTTCGGTTTCATTCACATCATATTAACCCACACTGTAAACGAGAGTTTATGGCATTAATCGACAACTGCCATTGTTAAGTGTTCTCTAGGGAGTTGCTTAATTTTATTTCACATTTATCAATGGTAATATCCACTTTAATGACAATAATTCTATCTAATAAACTGAACTGATCATATGATCGTGAATAATTGTGCTACCATGTCCGTTCTCAAACTTACTTAATTTAAACTTTCGGCACCTTGATTAATGTATTGTCTTCTAGTATTTCTGGCGTGATATTATCAGTGTTGACCATCTTGTCGCCATAAATTGGTAAATAACATGTCATTGAAAGTATTGTCCATCGCTAGCGTCTACTTTCACCCATCTTTCTGATGGAAATTCGGATCTGCCGTTGTAGTTTATGAATGACCCGGTCTTACTCAACGATTTTTCACGCACCCAATTTGTGTGCTCAACTCCTTATGACTCTGCAAGTTCATTTCACGTCTGACATGTGTCTTTTTCTACATTTTCCTTTGGTTTAGTCAAATAAAGCGAATGCATTCGGTAGATGGAATGTAAAAATGGTAAATAGAAAGAAATTTGTCTGAATTTTATTGCTATTGGAAGCATGTTCCTTATATATTTTGTTCCCTTTATTGAGTGGCGCCCATATCTTCTACGGACCTAGTAACACTCGCATTTTGTCGAATTGACGTTTGGTTGTACACTTAAATTTCGTGGCAAGTTTATGTCGCGTACTTTCCGTCAGTTTAACCATCTTTCTAGAATTTTTTTTTTATGAATTTTCGTTCTCCAAGTCATTTAAGTCAACTGTTCACAAATTCTTGCATTAATACCCTATTTAATAAGTTATTTTGTGTTAAAAAAGAAATAAATTTAATATAAAAAAAATATTTAAATAATCGTACATTCGATCAACTGTACTTTGAGTAACCTGAACCATTGACGTATTCGCTAAATTGCGTGTCTATTTGCTAAGACTCATTTGAAAACAAACACTAATTACTGAATTGAAATGGACGGTATTGTTAAGTTGCACTTTTCGGTTAGTTTTCTTATTTGACGGGATGTTTTCCTCATGTTATTTGATCTTGTCTAAAATATTTTCATTTTATCCAATTAACTGTACCTGCTTTGTTTGTAAATTCAGTATATCGCTTACATTGGGTGTTGTGTTGTTTTTCTCTTTTGTGTATTCATTTTCCGCATTACTACTAACCAATTTTATTTCATCATCCCATCATAATTGATTAGACCGCTCAGATCATGTCAATGCATTTGCAAATGTTGATACATTTGTCAAACATGTTATGAAACTCTAAAAATGTGTACATCTAACAGTGCGTTTTCCCATGCCTTTTTTTATGTTGGTGACAAATGCAGTAGTGACCGACTATCATCAAGGTTAATCTATCTTTACCTCCATGTGGTGTCACCGGTAAATCGATCACGATTTATGACGTATGATTAAGACTTGTATGATAATTTTGGCATTGTCGACTAATTGGAAAAACATTTAAACAACAAATTTGTTAGCTGGAAATATATTCGCCACTCTACTCAACTAATTAAATGTAAAATCGAATAATTATAATTGATTCTACTGTATATTTTCTTGTTGATAAGTAGCGCCCCCTATACACCCTTGTGGCGTAAAGGTTAAGATGATGCATTTTTATATGATCTATTTTGTTTGATTGTGCGACCATTAAAGAGTTAATCACAAAATTGTGTGTTTATTGAATGTATCATCTAAAAATTCACTATTCCGGTTCATGTTGGTTGCATTCATTACAAATAATATTAGCCATCCCGTGCTCATTACCGTTTCCCATCAAAACTCATCAAGTATAACTCTGTATTTCTTGTGCACATTCTAATTCAAAATCTTTTTTTCCAGTAATTGTTTGAATATTTTTTTTTTGTAGAATAAATTTAATTGATGGTCTTTTAAGACTCATTGTCTTAGGATGCATTGTATTATTAACATTTCTAATAATTTGGTTACCATGGTTAAGATCATCGTCGGGATTATTTCAAGTTATTCATAGAATATTTCCATTAGCAAGAGGTGTATTTGAAGATAAGGTTTCAAATGTATGGTGTATTGTAAATGTATTTTATAAAATTAAGTAAGTTTATTTTGATCTTCTTTTCATTAAATATTTAAATTATAAATTTGTTTTTATTTTTAGAGATAATTTAACAAATGATCAAATGGCATTAATTTGTTTAACATTAACAATTGCATTGACATTACCGAGTTGCATAAATTTATTATTGAAACCAACAAAACAAAAGTTTCTATTGAGTTTAATAAATTGTTCATTGGCATTTTTTCTATTTTCATTTCAAGTAAATTGTTTTTGAATTATTTCGTAATTTTTTAATTTTCATTATTATTATTTTAGGTACATGAAAAATCAATTCTACTTGTAACATTACCAATAATTTTATATTTTCCAATTGATCCATTGCCATGTCTTTTGTTTCTACATATCTCATCATTTAGTATGATTCCATTACTTGTTAAAGATAATTTAATTATGGCTTATATATGCCTTAATTTAATTTATTTACTATTAATAAAATTGTGTAATGAATTATTTATGCAACAGCAAAAAAATAATAAATTATTTATGGATTTTTTAAAAATAAATTCAATTTGTACAGATAGTAAGACTAGTAGTAGTGTCTTAAATTTTAGTGTTATAAATATTTTTTTAAATTTATTTTATATTTCAATATTTGGTTGTTTAGCATTATTATTTTGTTTAATTTTTATAAAACCTCCAGTACATTTACCACATTTGTTTCCCCTTTTAATATCCGCTTACAGTTGTACACATTTTTTAATTATCTTATGTTATTTTAATTTTAAGCAATTGTTTGAAAAAAATTTTATAAAATAAATATTACAATTTGTTGTTGTTTTAATTGTGATGAAATTTTGGATTTTGTTGGCATTCTAACTAATCGACGTCTAAAATTTATCAACTAAATTATATTTCTGTTAACATTTGCCTAATCATATCACCAAATTTGCTCATTCTTATTCTTGATAGTGTTTAGACCAACCAGGACTCCATCGTCTCTTAGTCTGATTCACTATTTTAATATAAATACATTTTAGTTATCTGGCGTAAAAGTGACCTTACTGCTGACTATCGGAAAATATTGCTTTGAAGTTCCATTTTCCAATTTGAAATATTTTTTCATATTGGACACCAGTGAAGGCACTATCACTGATGATATACTAGGCAAATAATCTCAAAATGTTACATAATATCATGATACTGAAGCTTCATGAATTTAACGATTTAAAATAGTCTTAAGTCGGCATAAATTTACAATTAAAATGTAAACACAAAAAAAAAAAACAGACTTGTTTTAATTGTTTTTTAAAATATCAATTATATTCTCTTCTAGGTAGTGTTTGATGAATCCGATGAAAGTGGTGAAAAATATAGAGCTCTCATAGTTTCATCAATTTTTAATGGAAGAACATTATTCCAAAGACATCAGTAATATTTTCAAATCAGATATAAAAGTATTATTTATTTAATTAAAAAAAAAAATGTTCTATATAATATTGCAGTTTAGTCTATGCAGCGCTGGCAGAGGAAGTGAGAAAAGTTTCTGGATTTACCCAAGAAACTTACACACCAATAGAGTATGCAAGAAAGTTATACTAAAACTTATTGTTATGCGTTTGTGTTTGTTCTTTTTTTTTAGTGGGTGTTAATTACTGTGATTGATGGTGTGTTGATGTCTTTTAAATAATGTTTTTTATTTTTTTATAATTTCTAATAAAAAGCAAAAGAAAGAGAAAATTAAATATTAATATAAATATAAAGAAATAGTACAAATTAAAAAAAAATAATATTTCATTTAAAACCAAAATGGCTCTTCAATTTATGGTAACTGTTCCGGGTAAAGTTATTCTTCATGGAGAACATTCAGTTGTTTATGGCAAACCAGCTTTGGCTGGAGTTATTGGACTTGAAAACCAATTAACATTTAAAGTAATTTTTATCTATTATTAACATAATAATTAATTTAAAAGAAAATTAATAAATAAATAAATATTTCTATATTTTTTAAGGCAGACAAAAGTAATTCTTTAACATTTAATTATGAGGCTGTTTCAATTGAAGCGAACATATCTATTAAAACAATTAATGAACTTCTATATGAAATGTATGAATTATATGGTTCGATAAAATTACCAGAAGAAATCAATCATTTGGAATTTTTAAAAAAAATTCAAAACTTTGTTATGGACAATTTTGTTGAAAAAATGAACAATGACATTTATGAGAAAACTTTGTGCTCAACAATGTATCTGTTAATTGGCATTTTAATAAGTGTTGGCTGTACAGAATTAAAGTAAGTAGAGATTTTTTGTATAAATAAATTTATTATCAGTGTCATATCATCATCATATTACTGTTAACATAGTAGACATTCGTGAACCATTTAACAACATACATATTGTTATCATAAAACCCCTAATTTAGTTAGCTTTCGAATTTTAACACCTGGTGCATATTTCACAGATCATACACCAGCTGTTTTAAGTTATGTAATTGTACATTCTGTCATACAACAGTTTAATTATGCAAAATTCATTTGTTGTATTTAAATATTGTATGAATTCATTCACAATTATCTTCATACAATTATAATTGTATGTAATATTTATAAGTTAGAAATTGTAGTACTTTCATAAAATACTTTATAATGAAACTTTAGAATTAAAATTCATTATAAAAATGAAATACCGATACTATTTTCATACAGTGATTGAATTGAAATAAATGTGTAAGCTTGGAAAACAATCAAAATCGCAAAAACTGATAAAAAATGCAATGTAGTCCCGCAATGCCTCAAATCCATTTCCTGCTTCAATATTTAAAACATCTTCATGATTCTCGATTTCTTCAAATTCATAATCAATCTCATCATCTTTTATGGTAATCTCATTTACACAAGCATTTAATACAGTTGAACATTGCGTTGGTGTTTTTATTCGTATGCTATTTGAAAAAGGAAATATTTCCTTCAATCTGCCAGTTGCGCATTCTATTACTTGTCTACTTTGTTTTTTTTTTTTGTTAACAATTACTTCCTTAGAGAGTGCTAAGTCACTAATTATGACTGCAGATGAAAATGACCTATTATTGTCTTCATTTCACTTTCTATAAATAGTACTCCGTAGCAATCATGAATAGATCCAGGAAAATTACTGTTGACATCGTAAAATATTAAATTAGTACCACATCCTAAATATATATACATAAACTTTAACTTTCAAATACGTAGAAATAATTTCAAATGAAATAATGTATTGACGATAGCAGCACAAACAGTATCTACACAGCGACACATATGCTTACGATGCATGCATATTACGTACACCCTGGTATTGGGATCCGTTGCCAATCCAATGCATTTTTCAACAAAAACTGTTGTATTGTCGATAATACCATACTACAATTTGTTCTGTGTGCAATAATTGGACCCACTTGTTTCAGTAGAATAAATATTAAGTAGTCTGAACTTCTCAACAAAATATGGATCATCAATATTAAAACCTTCGAAATTAATATCTATAATAAGAAACTATAAAATGAAAATAGTACGGAACGTTTATGAATATTATAATCCTCCAATGTTTGTTGATCTGTGAAATGGTTCCTGAAATAACGCTGAATTATATCAGGCCTTTCGTTTTTCTTTTTCTAGTGAACGGAGAAATTATAGTTTTGTTCTGTTTTACACTTAGTCCCCTCTATTCACATAACCTTTGCACTGTATCATGTGCAGTTTGTGTCAAACCTGAAATTACCCCTCAATGAGGATTACCAGATCGTCAGTTTTTCCCTGTGTATAGAAATCTTATATGCAATTTTACAATGAGTTTGTTATATAACGTAAATTAATAAATACAAATGGGAAAATTACAATTAGTACTTGCACTCAATGACATTGTATAGATAGGTTTCAACCTAGTAATTCACACCGTGAAATACGATAGTCGCATCGTTTTTTTTTTTAATTTCTCAATCTATTTCTTTGTAGATCATTCGATAACTAACATACCTGTTTTATATATATACTAAGTTGTAATTGTCTGATTTATATTATCACTACTTTTGTTCTGGCTCGTCTTGGATTGGGTAATAATCAAGGTAAATACTGTACCATATGGTATCACATGCTGTCTAACCGGTCGTCTTGACGATTCGACTTTACTAAATATATTTGTTTCTAATCTCAAACTGAGTCAGACAAGAGGGTGAAATCGGATACACAGCTAACAAGTCGGTCAAAATGACAATATTTTAAAGACGATACTAATGGCAATGACATATGAGTATTTGCGGTCAAATGTGCAATATTTAGATGGATTTTTGACAATTGATGGTGATGCTTAAATAGATGCAAAGTTTCGCATATAGAATGCTCGACAAATGTTTGGTATGCTGACTAGTTTCTAGCGGTCATGCAAATTTCAAAAAATCTAAATTGCGCATTTTTAAAACTTACTGTTTAACGTTAGTATATTGTATGGCTACGAAACTTGGAAGGTGACAAACGTGCTAGAAATTTATTTTCAATATCAAACGAGAATTTGTGGAGATTGATAGATATGCAGGCGATAAAGAGTATTGTCAACTTTAGAAAGTGAAATTAACTTTGATCGGCTAATTTCACGATGATATTTCAAACTTAAGGAATCTAGTACCAGTGGTAGGCAATGAAGTTAAGTTGTAAAATGGCGGTAGTTCGTTGACGCACTATACTCCCGTTTGTTGTAAAGGTCAAGATGATGATGATACATTGTATGCTGAACTTAATGGTCAGAAAAAACAGTTGTGCAATATATAGATTCAATGGAATTATTCTATTAAATGGTTCTTCATACTTTATTTTGTTACGTTATTAGGTTTTGTCAAACGTATTTCTGCTGAAATGAAAAACACGTAAGTTCTAAAAACAGTATAAGCGTCATCAAAAGAAGATTCTGCATGTCCGAAATGTTGCTTGCACGCCAAAAAGACATGTCGTTTTTGCATCGAAAAGTCACTGGCGATGAAATATGGTTCGTTAAGATAACCCAAAGCGCAAGAAATCGTATGTGAAGCTCGGCCAACCAGGTACGTCAATGCCAAAGCAAAATATCCATTGCGTCAAAGTAATGCTATGTGTTTGATGAAATCAAAAAGAAATCATCCATTATGAGCTGTTAAAACCTGGTCAAATAATCAATGGTGCGCTGTACAGACAACAATTAATTGATTTGAAGCGCGCGTTGACCATAAAACGGTCAGATTATGCGACAAATGCACGAATGTGGAACTTTGAAACATGACATGTGTGTCTCGGCCACACATTGCTATTCCGATTTAAAACTATTTGGCAAATAGTTAATTGAACGTTTTCGGTCACCCGGCATATTCACCAGATATTGCGCTATCCGATTACTATTTTGTTTCGATCGATGCAGGCTGGCTGGAATACTCTTCGTTCACTTTATTGAACAGTATCATATATTGGTGCTTGATATGTTCATTGTTTCGAAAAATGAAAAGTGGTTTTGGGACTGAATTCATAAATTGTCTGAAAGATGGATAAAAGTGATAGCTTCCAATGGACAAATAATTGATGTATTCTTTTTTTTTATTTCAGATATGGATTTTCAATTGAAATAAAATCATCAAATATTAATATTGGTTCGGGCCTTGGCAGTTCTGCTTCATTTGGTGTTTGTTTAGCATCAGCGTTTTACTTTTACTCAATGTTTGTTTGGTAGTTGTTTATTGTTGCCAACAAATTTCTAATGTTTTTTTGTTTTTTTTATTTTTTTAGGCTAAGAATATCCCCAAATTTTCTAGATCGTTACAATAATCAAACATCTGTAATTGATCAAAATTATATAAAGGAAATAATATCAAATTGGGCATTTTGTTCAGAGAAAATTATGCATGGAAATCCTTCGGGTATTGATAATACAATTTGTACATATGGAAATGTTGTAAAATTTTCAAAAGATGTACCACCAATTTTTATTGATATGAAATTTCCATTAAATATTTTATTAGTAAATACTTGTGTAAGTCGCAGTACTGCAGTTCTTGTGAATAAAGTGCATGAATTAAAGGATAATCATCCAAATTTAGTTCATCATATTTTAGATGCAATGGGTGATATTGTTGATGATGTTGTTGATGTAAAAATTATTTTATTATTTATTGAAGTGGAATTGATTATTTTTTATGATCCTATTGTATTTTTTTAGATTTTAAATGGAGGAAATGTACAAGCCAATGAAAATCATAAGAAATTAGAAAAACTTTTCAATATCAATAATAATTTGTTAAGATCACTTGGTGTTTCACATCCATCACTTGAGAAAATATTTTCTGTATGTGATAAACATGAATATAGTAGTAAATTAACGGGTGCTGGGGGCGGAGGGTTAGTTTTTTTTTTATTTTTAATGATTATATTATGTTGAAAGTTTATATATAAAAAAAAAAATTATTTGTAGATATGCAATTGTTTTATTGCCTGGGGATTACAAGGATCATGAAAGTTTTAAGAATCTCTGTGAAGAATTGACTATTAACTGTTTCCAATATAATGTTACAACTGTTGGTGGTAATGGCATGAAAATAAGTAACATATAATTTAATTTTAATTTTTTTGTTTTTTGTTTTATTTATTAATTGTTTTTTAAATATGTTTTGGGGGTCATTGAGGTCATAAATTTAGTTGAGTTGTTGTTTTTTTCTCAAATATTATATAAAATATTCTATTTATTTACACATAATTTTTTTTTTGGTAATTATTTAATTTTGAAAACCTTTTATTATTAAGTATTTCGAAATAAAATAAGAAATGTGTTATGTACGTTTGTGTTGATTGTTGCACTATCAGTTAACATTACGAACATTTAATTTTAACACTCATCTCTATTCACTATATATTTCAGAAGTCGCTCAAGTTTCACCTTCATATTCGTCTCCTCTGATTGGTCAAACTACACACAATATCGTTTTTTCACTTTGGTCATTAATATTGGTAATTTTGTTTCAACATCTACAAATTGTTTAATTATAATGTATATTTATGTAGTATGAGCAAGATCTAACTAGTCTGTGTCTTTGAATACCGTGCACCAAGATTGAACTGATGGTACATCATAAATAATTATCGTGTAAGAGCGTCTTGTTATTTATTGTATGTACAGTTTATTCGATTTAGTACAGTTGTACATGTAGTCTGTTGACTTCAATATTTTATTCGAGTATACATACTCAGAAAGTGCATTTATTTATTATTGTCATCTACAAATCCTAACGACAGACATGATAATATTTTATGCACACCCGCAGCATATTAATTGGAAGAGATGATAGTGTGTGATGAATATATACCTATGTTTTAGATATATATGGTATATAGCGTCCAACACCGCAGTTTGCAATATGACAATTAATATTATCCCCAGCGGACTGATAATGTGACAATGACCGAAATGTGTACCAAATTGTTTATATATTGGCTTGTAAATGTCTTGTATACCACAACGTTTGTTGTAACAAATACTACATTTGCTATGCATTCGATCTAATACCATTGTTTATGATTTCAAGTCATACTTTTTACTGTAATTAATATTCTTCGCCAATTTATTTTTTTACCCATATCTTGTGAAATCATAAACCGGACGCCTCGCAGTATATGGTCGATCCAATTACATTTTCTTTGTCTGATAATCATTGCCATCGTCTCAAGATTCAAGAATCTCCACAATTACTCATTATATAACCTGCAAATAATACCCTACTAGCTTTCATTGGCATAAATCTGACCAACATATTTAAGACGATTGTTTAAACCTTATCTTGTATTAAGTGGGTAGTTAA
>JANSTX010054832.1:0-10682 GCA_027564355.1 Penthetria funebris | reverse complement strand
TATATATATATAGATGTCACCATGGTACCACTGCAAATACGATCACAGCATATGTAAGATTTAAATATATGTAGAAGTGACTTGTTTTTGTGGACGGGGTGAATAAACTCTACCGATTTATTAATGTTTAACTTATCATCTATAGTTTCACTGTATATTAGAAAATAAGGTGACCTGCTTACACGTAATTCGAAAAAAAATTTACGCCGATTCATCACACATATTTTAATTCGGTACACATCAGAAACAAATTAACAGTCGAATCAGTAGGTGAAACCTGGTGAACACTCAACAAATTCATATTTTGCAGATCTTAACGAATCTTATTATTACAAAAAAAGTACTATAATATTGTGTTTTTCGTGAACAAGTCACATTTTTGCACAAGGTCACGCTTATAAAGTTAAAATATAAATCAAATCTAATATATTTCTTTTATAACTGCTCCTTTCATTCTTTTCATTTTTATATTTTTATATCAGAATATATCACAATATATAAAGACATAAAACAAAGCACTCGAATTATTTTTTAACATAACAAATATTAAATATCTGATCTCAACCCTTACAACATTAATTGAAGATGATTCAAATGTGTTTCAAATAATTTGTATTTAAGAGCATAACAAAGTGTATTTTTTTTATGAATAGAAATGCGAAATTATATTCAATAACAATAATTTTCACGTCAAAACCATATAAATATGAATAATTAAAATCTAAGTCATATTATAATGTGTCGAACTTCTAGATTGAATGTGTACGCTATAAACGTTAATGATAGTGACTATTTGCTTCCAATTGGGATGGTTATAAACTAATAGTACATTATTTTTTTATAAACGAATTTAAGATTTATGTATCAGAAATAGATTCTGATGTTACCTTTTAGGAATTACTTATACACAGTTTTTTAAGACGTTATTGAATGTAGTGACAAATGTGGCGTAAAGATAAACATATACAATAACTGTGCAGTATCCAATAATAATTGCAAATTATAGCCATCGTTAGTACCATTACATTTGCTTGGTATTGAAAGAAAGAATTGAAGCGGTCATATCAATTTAACTAAGACGTGAGTGTTTGAAGGTTAATTCACAAACACACCTTTAGCAATATGTAACGTGCGGACATGTAAACGCTTTATTTTGTTCACAAAACAAAAATATATTGAATGCTTATGTGATTAATGATTATAAATGATTATGCTTAGTACTCGTATTTAGTAAATCAAGTCAAGAATTATGCAGAATACTATTATCAACATATCAGTGAATTGGATACTGAAGTTAATAATTTGAGAACACTATAATAATTAACCAGGCGCTAAATGAAGTGGCCAACTAACATCTTGAGTTTGCTCAACACATATTTAGCTCTGTTTATGTCAATTGTATGGTGTATGACCGTGGTCAAATTTGCACGTTATATAATATTATGTTTGTAAATTTTATGTATATGCATCTCATCAACAAAATAGGTAGCTTTGGCTTTACACATTCACTCTATATATAGATGATAGGCAACAATGAGAAAAAACAGCATTAAGTTTGAAATTATAAAAAATCACAATATCCACAATAACTTGATTTAATTAATAAAAATTAATTCAGAAAATTGTGCGATAAATCATAATGCACACCATATTGATATGGATAATATTATTTCATTTTGAAGTTACATATTTCAAAATTAAAGATACTTTGATATCAAATTAAGCATTAGTGATTATATAACATAAATTAAATATAAACACAATAAACCTTATGAATGAAAGTGATGCTATATACACAGATGTAATAAAAACATTTCTTTTTTACAATATTGTATACACATTGAAACAAGTTAACTATACAACTAGAAGCGATGACATATACATTACAACCAATTTGAAGGATGCTGAGAAGAAACATTGTAACATTGTGAAGGCGCCCTTAGGGCGTAAATGTTCAGATGATGCAATTCATGGCAAACTTCATTTCTCGAACTGTAAGGAAAGATTTCAGTGATGACCACATTTTACAAGAAAATGTGTGTAGATTATTAGAACAAATTTCACAACAAAACTTCAGCTTAGCGACTAGTAACTAGTAACTTCGTTTTACTTATGTTGTAAGAATGAATATTCAAATAATAATAAATAAGATATAAATAGAGATAAATAAATATTGGTTGCGGTAATAGTCCTCGTTATAAGAACCAGAACCATTACAATAAGTCCATTGATTAGATGACGAATAAAGTGGCCGACTGTCATCGAGGTTAATCAAGTCTGCTCACATGGTGTCATCATTAACTCGGTCACAATAAATATCAGTAATGATCTGTGATCGAAAGTAAATATATGGTTTTCGTGTCGTGTTTGTCTACAGATTAAAAAGAAACATTTCTCAACAACAAATTAGGTAGCAGCTAAGGAATTATGCACCACTCAACTGAAATATTCAAAATTAACAAAAATGGTGATAGTTGCTAGTGTTATTCGATTTTCATTGAGTGTAAGTCACAAATATTAATTAGATAGAATTGCGTACAAGAGTAATTAGTATTATTACTATAACAACACGCTAAAATAATTTAGCTTCCTAAAAACAGTTAATGAAACAAAACAATAAAAAAAAGAAGATAAATAAAGTTAATCATATTTTAGATACTCTATATATTATTTCACATTATATTAAATAAACATTAATGCATATATTCCAGATTAAAGTAGACACTATTAGTATAGTATAGATCAATATTATTATTGTTTTCTTTACATCAATTATGTTGAATCACAAATTAAAGAACTTAAATGTTAAGAAAATGGTATCATAAACAGTATTCTCAGATATAATATTTTCAATACAAGATTTCATTAAATATATAATATATAATATAATCACTGACTATAGAAACATAGAATTTTTGGTCTGTTTCAAAAAGACAATTTTATATAGGTTAGAAATATAAAAAAGGATAATTTTATTAATCTAAACGAACAAACATTGATTATATAATACCTTAAGATAACCAATTTCGGAAGATTAATAAACAAATTATTATTACATACAAATTACATTTGAAGAACGTCTGTGATTTGCGAAGAAAAATTATATAATAATAAGAAATAAAATAACAGAACGTCATCAAAACTAGTTAAATTTTAATTTAACTTACCTCCGACAACCTTTTCTTCCTCTTATTTGAACGGCTTCTACCACCACCACTACCACTACCGCCACCACTACCACCTGATTTACCACCTGATTTACCTCGAGAAATGTGATCCATTGGTAATTCACAAAATCCAACTCTATCACGATTAAAATTTGATGAATCAAATGGATTCTGACGTTTTACTGAAGCATGTCCATAATCAAATGTTTGCACTGGACGAAAATCATCTTTCACATTAGATGAAGTAGAACTACTTTTATGGCCATAATCTACAACTTTCACAGGTAATAAAATGTCATCGTTAGCAATTTTTCTTACTGATTTATTTTGATAATCAATGACTTTAGTTGGTCGAAAATAATCCTTGTCATCATCATCGTCATAGTCAACGATTTTTTTCTCATCAATTTTACTTTTAACATTTGTATTGTCATTGTCAGCAGTTTGTTGTGTATTTGCTTTTTTATTACCTGATTTTAATTTGTCATCTCTAACATCGGATGAATCTTTTGTTTCTGTTGATACTTGACTTTCATTATTTTTACTCCATCTTGACTTTCTTTCACTACGTGGTACAGTTTTGTCAATACTACGAACATTTAACTTTGCATTGGTTGTATCATCAAAAGAATCTCGTGGTTTACTACGTCTGCGTTTTGACCTAAAGTCATCGCCACCTCCTCTATGGTCAAAATCTGAACCACCAGAATGCATTGATGATCTTGAATTAAATGACTGCATTCGATCATCAAAACGATCATCAAATCGATCGTCATATCGATCATCAAAACGATCGTCAAAACGATTGTCAAAGCGATCAAAATCACGTCTATACATTTGTCTAGCATCTGATCTACTATTTGACCTTAATTTTGAACTATCCAAATTTGAATCATTCACATAGTCACTATCATATGGATTCGATACCTTAATATCAAATATAGATGATATTCTTCTATTACTATTGTCCATTGATCTTCCATTATTATTATCGTTTTGCCATGGCATTTGTCGATTATCATTATTTCTATTGTATTGAGAATCTCTATTATCATAATCGGAAAACATATTTGAACGAGCATTTTGTTGCCATGGATCAATTCGACCCATATTTCCCATATTGCCCATATTTCCTATATTGCCCATATTTCCTTTTACATCAAAATTTGATTGGTTAAATTGATTTTGATTATTTTGCCATGGTGGATTATTCCATGGTGTAATATTTCTTGGCCGATCATTACTGTCGCCACCGCCACTAATACTATTACCACCAACGCCACCATTACCACCACTACCACTAACGCCACCATTACCACCACTACCACTAACGCCAATATTATTACTACTACCACCACCACCACCACCACCAAAACTGTCGCCAATACGTCCGCCAATATGTGTACTATCAATATCTAGTAATGATGGTGGTTTATTACAATGCATATTTGACGAAAATCCGAAGCGACCATCGTTTGATGACGGTTTACCAGAATTAAAAGGACTTATAGAATGTTGTTGATGTGCCTGTTGATTTACATTGAATTTTTGAGAATCTGGACTGTCATGTTTAAATCCATCTGGCAGATTTTGAATAAATGGTGATTGTTGTTTTGAATTAAACTTAAGTTGTTGCATTTCGTCAAATCCACTTTGATTAAATGCTTGTTGATTAAATGGTTGCTGCGTAAAAACTTGTTGATTAAATGGTTGCTGATTAAATGATTGTTGATTAATGGATTGTTGATTAATGGCTTGTTGATTATTGGATTGTTGATTACTGGTTTGTTGATTAATGGATTGTTGATTAAATGGTTGTTGATTTCTATTGAAAACAGATTGTTGATCACCCAATTGCTTTAGTTTTGGATTGGTTATATTAGACAACAGAGATACAAGATCTGGATCTCCCAATATATTATTAATTCCTTTTGATAAAGCATCCAAATCAGGACGTTTAACAATATTTTCGGTTTGTATTAGTGGTGACATTTTATCGATTTTTTTATTTTTGATCTTCGAAGAACTTTTGTCAGCATCTAAATCAATAATTTCAGTAATATCTGCAGTATCAACTTTATTATCATCAGGTAGTGATGAAACGAGATCCAAACCAGGAATATCTGATTTATTTGATGATTTGAAAAAGTTGCCAGCTTGTTCTGTTAATTCCATAATTTTTAATGGAAATATACTGTCTTTGGATGTTGGTTCAACATTCTCTACATCTTTAGTAGACGGTACTGCCTCGCCATCTGCAGCTTTTACAGAATTTATACACGAATCATCGTTCTTTGATGCTTCCACTATTGTAGTATCATCAACTGATGTTTGAAATGGTTGTGCCGGTTCAGATTCTAGTAGTACTGGTAATGATTCTTGTTGTTGTAATGGTTGTGATTGTGGTTGTAATTGTGGTTGTAATTGTTGTGGTTGTGATTGTTGTAGTTGCTGTGGTTGTTGTTGTTGTTGTTGTAGTTGTAGTTGTATTTGTATTTGTTGTTGTTGTAGCATTTGTGCTTGTTGCTGAAGTAACTGTTGTTGTAATTGTTCTGGATATTGTTGCATTTGTTGCTGATATTTTTGGGAATATTGCTGTTGTTGTTGTTGTTGTTGTTGTTGTTGTTGTTGCTGTTGTTGAGAATATTGCATTTGCTGTTTATTTAATGATGGTGATGTCAATGGCTTTTCAACAACATTTTCATTTAATATCGGTTTATTTTGAGAAGAAACACCGTGCTTTTCAAGTTTTCTGCGTCTCATTTGTTCTCGTCTTTCTAAAAGTTTCGTGCGACACTCTTCCATTTTCTCTTCATATTCCCTATAAGCTACACGATCAGGATGATTTGCATTTTGTCGTTTCCAATTCTCAAATTCTTCTTCCCATTTTTTAAAATGCTCATCAAAAATTTTCTCTTCCGGACTTTTATCGGCATTTGAACTTAAATAATCTTTGTCATCAACTTGATCTCTTCGAACTCTTGAAATCTCATCAAAACTATGCAAATCTGCATCACTTTGTCTATTAACGTAATCATTACGATAATTAGAATTATCAGTCCCACGATTCACACCACTTTGATTAAAATTTCCTCTCACATTATCAGTGCCAGAACGATCGCTTCTATCATAATCATTAAAATTTCTGCCTTGTTTTCTGCCGACACCAGATGGGTCATCATCATTAAAATTTCGATTATTCTGTCCCCTTTGGTTATAACGACTACTATAATCTCCAACATTTTCATCGTCAGAATAATTATCATTCTTCTTTCTGTTGGTTCCTCTTTGATAATCATTTCGTTGGTAATCTTGCGTATTAAAATCTCTACCCTGTTGATAATTACCCATATTATGCATTTGTAAATTATTCTGTTGGTTTTGCTGATAATTATCCATTCCCATAAATGATAGCTGTTGTTGTGTATTATGTTGCATATTTTTAGTATCTGCTTGTGGTGGCAAAGGAGGTTGTCTTTGTTGCTGATTAACTAATGTGCTGCCTGTATTTTGTTCCGGTTCCGGAGGTGGTGGTGGTGGAGCAGGGTCAGATGGTGGAGGTGGGGGAGCTGCAGATGTTACCGGAAATGGATTAACTGGAGCAGCATACGGAACAGCAGCATTTGGAAATGGTGTAGTCGCCACTGGGAAGGGATTAGCAACCGGTAACATTGCTGCAGTTTGCCCCATTTTTTGTTGTAGTTCTCGTTGATACTATAATATTGAAATATTCAATTAGTATAAAAAATAATATAATAATTTATCAAAATTAAAAACAAAATTATTTAATTAAAAATGTTCTTGTAGAAAAATTGTTGAAAATAAAATAGTAGAAAATTATTACATATTCAAATTCTGAACTATACGATATTTGTCAGTGATGGAGTGTGATCGAGGCTTAAAATGTGGTACAAATGTTGTAGTTGTCGACCGATTGAATAACAAACTAGGTAGCTGGGGTTTTATACACTACTCTACTGAAATATTTAAATGTATAACTGAATTATTGTAACTGATCTAATATTTTCTAATTGGTAAATTTAAATATAGATATTTGAGATGACAATCGATGTTACACGTTCATTAGATACAACAATTATGTGGTGTACAGGTTAAGATGATGTAGTATCGAAAGAATATTATATAGAGACGGTTAAGAACATCAAATTTATTATAACTGAAATCGAATGGTGTAATACAAACGAATAATATATAAATGTAAAAATGTGAGGTAAAGTTAATTATATATTTGCTTTCGTAACGCTAACAATTAAATTTCAAGCTAATATCTTAAGGAAGTAAACAGCAAAAAGTATATAATTACCTGTTCTCCATATTGAGCTTGCCATTGAGCATATTGCTGTTGATAAGTCTGCCATTGTTGCCAATTTTGCTGCATAGCGTATTGTTGTTCTGGGGTCATATTTTGATATTGCATATTAGACATAGCACCCGTATTATACGGATTCATTTGATTATGCATTCCTTGAACTAAATTAATAATTATAGATTATTTAATATTATAAGCAAATAAAGAATATGTCAGTAACAAATTTCCAAATACATGAATATCACTGAAAAATATCGATATGTAGACTATATAAACGCAAAGAAATATATAAAGTAAGAACATAGTTAAAATATCAGAAAAATTACAATTAAATTAATTGTAAATTAGATCTTTATAACACTTACTTTTTTATTTAAAAAATTAAGCCAACATTATATTCGAGTAAATATAAATGTATGTCTTTAATTAATTATAAGAACCATTCATCAAAGGAATAGTTTTGTGACACTTAAGATACTTCAATCAACAATTAGATTTTAGTTAAAATCACAAGTATTAATTATATAGGTTGATCACAGTTAAGACGTTCTATTTGCTACTACGTTCATAGCTTGGTTCATATCTGTTTATTAATAAATGTATTTTTTAACACTCAAAATTGTACACAAAATTTATTAATAAAACAATTACTAATAAGGTTACTTAACTCAGAATGTGGAGCAAGCTAATGCATATGTCGTATTTGTCGACTGAGTAAGACACAATTCAACCAGAAATATAGACCAACAGACTTAAATTAAACATTTTCTGTCTGTCTTGAATAAATCTCCTCGTAAATCTCACAATATTTACGATTAATTTCAAAACTTACAATAGAAATTGGTATCGTGAAGCTATTTATCAATAAACACTTATGTCAGATTTTACGCATATAATTACCGGCAGTTCTACTTCACAAGGTTTCAAATAAATAAAATTAATATATACAAAAAATAATGTGTATATATATGGATTTAGTGACGCTAACGCCAAGGCACACATTAAAATAGCTTTTTATTTTGTAGTAATGTAGTGTATACTCTCATCGTTGATTTGATTTTGATAGACTAATAAATTAATATTTTAGTTGAAATCGAGCCCAATAACATATATTAAACGATTAATATAAAAAGAAAATAATTAGCTGAAAATAACAAATTTATTATTAATAATTTATACGTACCAGCAGCAGGCATAACAGTAGCAGTAGAATGTGTTGGTGCAATTGACTGCTGTTGCTGTGGTTGCGACCAATTTTGCTGTGCATTTGCAGGCCAAGACATTTTTTTTTCTATTTAATCCACAATATTTAAAACTATTATCGGTATTAAACTTTATTCGAACTAAGTACAGTAAATGTTAATAATTCATAAATAATTTTCCAATATTAATAAAACCTAATAAATAGTAACTCACTCACTATAACTCTTTTTAAGAAATCCCGTAAAAAAAGACAGACATTTTTTCAGATTTCAGAATTAGAATCATTCACAAATCACAAACAAACGAAGAAGATACGACCACTTTTCATGCGTTGTGAAAATTAACGTATTCGTATTCAATTTGTCAATTGGAGTAAGATAGATTAGCGTGATAATACAGATTCGAAATGGTTATAAATTTTGCGATTTTATATTAGAAATACAATTAAAAATAGTATCTCTATGTATAATACACATAAATATAATGATAATTATACTATCTATAGAAAAAAGTTCATAAATTCTAAATACTTTTACTAATGACAACATATACCTAAACACCTAATAAATTTAATGAATTGAAAATATACAATTGTGAATACGACAAAGACTTGGATTCTTTTTTTCGACTGGACAAATGTCGAACAAATTTGTGGTTATATTTCATCATTATAGTGTTATGTGTTGTTTCTAATTGATTCTATTTTTATTTTATTATATTTTAATTTAATTATAAGCAAAAACGATAAATAATATATCAATGGCATCATTTAATGTAAATAATTTTAAAGAAATTATTGAAAATATATTTAATAGATGGACAGCTTTAAAATTGGCCGTTGAACATGGTATGGGCAGTCATCAGGTTATTTATACATACCTACATATTATTTGTTATAATTTTCTAATATACAGTTTTTATACATTACAGACTGCTATCGAAATATTAAATTATGTTTTCGAATATTGTACACAAAATGAAAATATATGCCAATATGATCTTCAACAAGTTTTAGAAGAAATAATGGATGAAGAATTTGATACGATTTGTGAAGATAATTCGATAGTTGGTAAATAATTTTGTTACTTATCAAACGTCATTAGACTTCATAATTTCCACTTTCGGAACAGATACAAGGTTCCTAGATGCGTGTGACAAAAAGGGCAATAAAGAGATATTAATTGTTGTAAATTATATTCACAAATATGTCACTAACAAAATTAATATATTTTCGTACAAAAACAAATGTGGAAGTCGCAATTATGTCCTACAATAATTTACCAAATTTACAAAGCTTAACTGTAACTGTATTTATATTGGTCATCATTTTATCTTGACTTGAACACTATATTGGGTACGTTTTTAATAAACATATCAATGATGTGTACCAATAAGGAACTGAATTTACTTATCAATCAACAATTCCTCTTTCTCATAGAGCGTCATAAAGCGGCAACATTGCAATATCTGTCAACTTGTAGCACGAAGAATTCGGGAAAATGCAAATATATATGATGTGGAAATGATTGACATGTGATAACCATCTACAAATGTCTCCAGTACATGATGTTAATCTATATTAACTAGCGGATACGTTTAATCAAATATGCTAAAATAAAGGATCTCACCAACCCGTAATCGACGAACGTAATGTTCCAAATGTCATATGAAATCTTCAAAATAACAATATGTGATCGATTTCGTTAAGACTTTTATCCTACAGTGGAACCAAAAGTGCAATGGTTTGCAAGTACTTTACCATCTAGATTTTTGGTAAAATTTGTAATTCAACAAATTAACAATGACGATAGATCCGTATCTGTTTAATCTCAATTTCTTGATCTTTATCAAGTTACCGATTCTATAATACGGAAATTAATAGATTCAGCAACCTAGATGGTAGTCAATGCCTGTCTTCATTACCTAATACATGTTCCATATTTGATTTCTTTTAACACTGAATATCTTAACGTATAAATAAT
>JANSTX010054831.1:0-10684 GCA_027564355.1 Penthetria funebris | reverse complement strand
ATATTCGTCTTTATTATTATTAATAGCAACAAATAATAGTTAATACTCGTACCGTATGTGTGTTATTTGAACAGAAATCCCAAAAAATATGTTGTAGAATTAAATGTTCATCAATTATAATTGACCTACATTTAAGAATGATGTCACAGAAATGTTCGCAAATCTCAATGGTCACTATAAGAAATATAATAAATAAAAATTTACAAGGAGAAAACTTAAAAGATTTCGCTATAAAAAATAAAATAACACTCGGGTACTGTAATTGTACTTATTCATCGTACCAGTAAAAACAATGAAAACATAATAAAAACATGAACATGAAGAATGTGCTAAGTTCAATAAAAATATATGTACATATGTACATATGTACATATATATATTTTTTGCTTGGTTTAAAAACGTAATCTGCATTATCAACAGACTAAACTCCGCCTGAATGGAAAAGGTGTGGCCTGGCTTTTCCTACCCAATTTCAATGAAATTCAATGAGAAAAGCATTTTCATTTTTCCTTTTTGTTTTTTTTTTTATTTCGTTCTTTTTATTCCTTCTTTTTTACCAATGCTAACGTTGCATAATATGTTAACACTTTTGCCATATATATAGCCATAAAGATATGCAAATTATGACACATTTATGTATTACAAAATTGATGACAATTTAAGTGATAAGTGAGATAATATTATATGTATATGTAGTCAATTATATAATAATAAAATTTAAATGTCCTTTACTGTTATAGTGATTTTATTTTGTATGCATTATGGAGATGTGCAATTTATTAAATAAAAAAATAATGCATTTAAATGCAAATTGGTTAAATCTATGCATAGCCATATTTGAATTATTTAAAAAATAAATTAATAAATTACTGAATAAATTTAAATTTGTTCAAAGATGTAGTTGGTTATAATTGATTGGATTCTGCAAACCGCTTAGAAACATCTCCTCCAATATATTCTACAGCATTTTGTAGCTTGAATGTTTGCAAACATTAAATAGCAAGATTGTGACAGTTTCTTTACATCTTATACTATTCTGACGCATTTGAAGTTTAATGACATGTGTTGCACGAATTTGACAATGGTTGCCTTACACTAGTCATATTTTATCGTATAGTTCTTAACCTTAAACACCTAAAATGTCTTGAGTTATAAGTAAATTTCATTATGTAGATGATATGAAAACTATAGAAGTAGTTCGTTGCCAAATTTAAATGTAATACTTTGGATGGATCGAAAACATTTAAATAACACATTGGTACTGTGATGGATTTTTTTTTTACCTTTACATTAAAATATGTTTATGTTAAACACACGGAATCCGCTTTTTGTGGAAAATAATATCCTTTTTGGTGATAACGTGCATACTGTTAAATTTTAACATTTGAATTATCAATTCACCAGCCTCTTATATTGAATTGAAAATTAGTTTTTTTTTTTTACAATACTATAATTTTATTGTTTGTTAAAGTTTTAAAAAAAAAAATTTAATTTAAATAATACAATATTTTATAATCAAAACGAATGCATGTTTTTTATAATAATACTAACAAAATTGATCTTTCCATCATGTCGTTAAAACTAATAATTTTCCTGTTTAAAAATGTCATAGGTTCGTCGCTTTTAGGTCTTTTGTTTTTTGTTTTTTTTTTTTGTTTATTTTAAATATGAGAAAATTTATGAATTGTAAATATTGGTTTTCTTTTCATAATTAATTATTTAATGAAGTTTTTGCTAATTATTGGGAAAGAATAATATTGTCATATATTTTGTGATTCCACATTTTTTTTTTTTGGCTGAAATACTCATTTCTTGTTTAACTTACTACAAGACATTAGGATGAGTCGCAAATATGTTGAATGCATCTTAACCTTTACGTCTCAAGGGTGCAAATTTACCAACTGGAAAATATATATAGGATCAATTATAATTATCCAGTTATACATTTGAATATTTCAGTAGAGTGACTAGTTTTATTGTTGACATGTTTTCACAACCAGTCGACAATTAATATATATATAATATATTAACACCAATCATTTTATGGCTTCCATCACACGCCATTATTGCCATATATTGTGATCGTGTTTTACCGGTGACACACTGAAGAGTTAAAAATTGGGTTAAGTAACCTGGATGATAGTTGACCACCGCATTCATCAAATTATAGACTTTTATATAAAGCAGATATTGAAAAGATTTATATCAAAGTACCAATTTTAAGTTGTACCGTATGTTAATTTGTCTCCAATTTTTGTTCCTGAGTATTTTCAAGTGCGATTTATTTACATACAAACTGACATGCTCCACATGCTTCCATTTTTGGAATCTGTGAAAAATTAATTTGTGAATAATTCAATCTTAATTATATATATATTACTTATGACGGACTAATATGTTTCTTTCAACAGCTCAAAAAACCAGGTTTCAGCGCATTTCTCATAAGCCAATATGTGATAATGCCATAGTAGCTCAAAATTTACATACATTATTAAAATTCGAAGGGTTAACTTTTAAAAATATTATTTCTCAGGTATAACTGTTAAGTGTAGTCCATCTAATACCAAAAAATGTTCTGACCTTCTGATATTCATTTTATTACGATCGTCTGATATTTATTTCATGCACTTATTTACTATTATCATGATATCTAAAGCTACATAGCATTCATGCAGAACATATACATAATTTAATGTAATCTCAAGATGAATAAAATGAACAATTGTATGGTTGATGATCACCAACATTAAATGATAAGAGAGAAGTATTATAATTGATTATATCAAGGATGATATTTTAGAGGGTTCAAGAATGTAAATAGTGTATGCATATACTAAATACATAACGACATCGACTGTATATATGACTGCATTTTACCTTGAAGTCATATGAGATTTGATTTTATAAATACGCTTTACTATATATGCAAAAAAAAAAAAATTTCAAATTTACCATCAAATGATTGTTAAATTTAGATAGAAAAAATAACCCGCCCATCCAAAAGATGACAATATGTGGGTGTTTCGAAGCATATATTTTACCATTGAAAATCAAATGTTATGCATATATAAAATACAAATGAATAAAAATCTGATGTTACTATTTTATGCCAATCAAATACTGGGATTTTATGATTCTACAATGACTATAAATCAATTTTATAGATATATTATCTTCATACATTATCCTCTTGTATATATCTACATGTTTTTTTTTATATGCCTGTTATATATGTAATAAGGCGATGGTACTTTACCACCGTTTGGTACATACAAATGTCAACATTACTGTTAAATTACAAGATACGAGTATAATGTCTTAAAATTACATAATCATTTTTTTTTTTTTCCCATTTACAAATAGTCTTACACAATGAGTTTATATACCACACTATACCTACCTACCTATACTTTACATGATGGCATACCACTCCATATAAAGTTAAAGAATTTTATATTCATCATACAACAGTGGTAGGTACAGAAATGCCATGCTCCTCAAAGCCAGATTTATTATACCAATGTGTAGATTGAATAAAAATTTTCTAGTACCACTCAGCTATATAGAAGGGCGCCAACGTCCCAATAGAGTCAGTTACTCATTGGTGTTTGTACGTTTAAGACATGATTTTTACTTGTTTATTTTGTTATTTAGTGGAGAGCTTTTTTCTACTATTTTAGCTTATATTATAAAAAGAAAATAGTGTTAAAATTTGCTTTTTAATTTTTAAAATTAAAAGGGTTATTAAGTGTTTGTTGTTTATAAAAAAAGATAATTTAAAATAATTTTCTCGTTATTTATTTAAAAATTATTGTGTTATAGATTAATGTGCAAAAGAAATAATAATTATAATGTTTTGTTTAAAAGCTTAATTTGATTTTCTGTTTTTTGTTTTTTAAAACAAAAAGTTATTATTATAATAATAATGGCATTAAAAATGTTTTATCGTGGACCAAGTTCGAAGTTAGAAACACTAATTGAGAAAATTCAACAAAATAAAGAAGTTAATCAAGGTATGCTGAAAATTTTGAAGCGATTAGGTTTTAAAATTGAAATTAATTTAATTTTTTATTTCTATGCTTATTTATAATAATAGTTAAAACAAAATCAATCTGACCCATTAACAAGTGATAGAAAATTTGCTTTACATTAATTTTTTAAAAATTATAATTTTACTGTTTTTTTTTTTATAAGATCCTTTGACATGTGATTAATGTATAATCAATATGTTCAAAATTTAGCAAAGAATTCTACATTCTTTAAAAGAAAATTTCGATACGATTATTTTAAAAATTTCAAAAATTATGTTAGGTATAATGAATATGACTTTGTAGAGCAATAAATTCGATTAGCTATACCATATAAATCTCTTAAATATTAAAAAATACAATAAATTATTGCAAAGGATTTTATTAAGTCAACAATTAATTAAGTTAACAATTAAATTTTTAAAATTACCAAATTTTAATTGACTTAAAACTACTCAAGGAATTAGCTTAGTTTGAGTTATAAAAATATTTTAAAAATTAATGTTCAAAATTATATTTAATATTAATCTATAATATATAATTATGTGTGTTATTTTTAATACAATTTTAAAATTCTGTATGCCAACTTGATCGAAATTAAATTATAAAAAATACTGCAATGCAGGAATTTGTTGTTCCCTTTGGGTGCATCAAATTTTAATTGACTTTGAACTACTCAAGGAATTAGCTTAGTTTGCGTTTTTAATAATACGAAAAAATTAAATTGAATGTTAAAAATTATATTTAATATTAATATGTGATCTAATCGGAATTTGTGTTATTTTTTAATAAAATTTTTAAATTCTATGTATACCAACTAAAAGGACTTTCGAAATTATAAGAAATGCTGTAAAGCAGATTTTATTTTTTGTTCTCTCAGGGTATATTTACTTTTTTACGGTTTTCCAGAGAGATTTTCATTTAAAGATAATACTATTTTTTTTTTTTTTTTAAAAAAGGCATATTGCCCGCATTCAATCTTATTGATATTAAATTTAATTTAGCACGCGACATATGGTCATTGAGTACTAGTATTCCATTGAGTACTTAGAATTCCTGTTTTAGGATATTCCTGAATGCGTTGCCTATATTTTATATGTTGATTTTTGTTTTATGATAACTGTATTACCTTAATTTAATTTCTAATTTTATTCATTTCCGAAGATAATTTTGCTTCATTTCATAATTTTTCTGTTTTCTAATCAATTTTAAATGTTTGTCTGTGATCGCTTGAGCATTTCATTAATAAAGTCCAACATGACTATAATTAAAAGAACATAACGTCATTATCAACTTAATCATTACGCTTCAATGTGGCGTATAGAGCGATATAACGATGTCACTGATATCATATAAAATGTTGATAAAAAAAACTGCACTAGTTTCTAATATCAGTAAAACAGGTAGTTATAATTTAGCATTTAGATAATCTGGCAGAGTGGTGTGTCAATTCACAGCAATTCTGTTGTTAAGATCAGTTCACAAAAAAGACAAATATACATATATTTTTTTGCACGATCACACGCCATAAATCTAAAATATATTATACTGTGATTGTGTTTTCGATGGTACCGAGCGCGTGGAAGTAAATATAGGTTTAGCGACACGACCACCAGCATGTCAAATAATAATTTATGTAATCCATGTAAATAATCAATTGAATAAATTAAATTAAAAGTTTTAATTTCATAATTAATATTAGATATTTGAGTATGCAAGTATTCACAGATCAATAAACTTTAATGTTTTTTATTATGCTTAATTTTAATTCTCAATGTTTCAATTATTAATTGCGAATTAATTTATTATGTTAGTTAGTTTGCATTTTTTTTTTCTTCTGCATATACCCAGATTACAATATAATATGGTGTAATTACTATATACCTCATAGTTATATAAATTTTAGAAATCTACCACTAAAACTATCCTAATCTTAAGAAGTGAACGTCTATCTTTTTCTACCATCCGTTTTTCCTATCGTACGCGAGGATGATATCATTTTTGATGAAGAAGACCTGTTGACTGATTTTGGCATGCTACATACTATTATTATGGGATGGCACTACTCTAATTTTGAAAAGGCGAAATTCTTATTATGGTAACAAAATTTATTTCCGAAGAGGATTGCTCGAAAACATTCACCAACACTGTGACTTACTACACCAATTTTCTGTGCTATTAGCATCCGGTGTATATTTTTAAATATATTAAAATCTAGTCTATGTAAGGAAAATTCCGTCTCAAATAAACACAACCACACACATAATTAGTATATACAACAAAATCACTATTTATTAAATAAATTCACCTCAAAGTAATTAAATAATTGACCAAATTAACCTCATCACTTCCCATATTAGTCAGATACGAGTATAAGATGATACTAATATATATATATATACATAGTAGTGGGCTATATCCACAAATATAGCATTACTTGTAGAATCTACAAACTATTCTAAAGTGTATTAAATAGTTGGTTATTCTATACGAGTTACATATATGACTCTTTAAAATTATAATGCGGTATATAATCATAATGAACCCAAAGGGAAGCAGTAATTAAGACCAACAGAAACACTTTAATAATCACATTTAAATTAATTTCTTGTGTCTTCTTTCATAAATACATAGTCGTGTCGTAGTGTATAATATAACATTTAATTAAATTTTTAAAATTAAAAAAAAAGATATGAATTAAAACAGATTATTTTATACAAATATATGTTTATTGTTAGTTAGTGGTGATGAATGATGAAATAAGTAGTGTCTCTTTATGATGGTGATGATGAAAGTAAGACAAAAACTAAATAAAAAATATCATCTAATTAATTAAAAAACCAAAGTAAAAATTTAAGGCGGAGGATATTGCAATTAGCATACATTTCATGAGAAACATAATTTGATATGACCTTTAATTATAATAATTTCTGAATGTGCAAAGTGTGGGTGATTTTAAAACAAAATTGAATATTGTTTAAATGACGAATACATGCAATATGGAAATTTATAAAGAAATTGTTCAATTAGAAACTTATGGTATTCAATTGAAGTATATACCGGTATTCAAATAATCTGGCAATTAATATAAAATTTCGAACTGTATTTTAATGTAACTAATATTTTTTTTAATCATCTTTAAAGAATATTTTATAGAATAGTGATTCTAAACCACTGTGTCACGATACATTAGTGCAGTTTCGCGAGATTCTTGGAAGTGTGCTATAACACTGCAATTGCCAATACAAAATTCATTATCTACAAAATCAACACAAGTTAGGATTTTCGAAAATTAGTGTATTTATGTCTAAAAAAAGTTTTGATTGCTTGTGAAGTAGCTACATTAATTGCTCTTAAACAAAAACCTCATAATTTGGCCTGCTTGTCGTAAAATTGTAAAAAGAATGATCGATGTATATTAACAGAAAATGATATTTATAAAATACCACTTTCAAATGACGCAGTGTATCAATAAAATGATTTGAAGGATATGTTAGGGATCATAATGCAGATAATATTAGTTACCCATTATTTTTATTCATCGCGGAAAACGCTCCTCATATTACAAAAATAATTACCATTAGACTTGAAAATAGTGCTGGAACAATGAGTTAAATTGAGTAAATACAAAAAAATCCGAGACCATTAAAAGATCGCTTATTACTAAGCTATCAAGTCTAAATACGAATTGTTGTCACTGAAGTTATAGATAGAAAAATTTTATCTCACATAATTGAATTAAAAACGAGATAAAGATGTTTTTTTTTGATAAAGATAATGATTTGATTGATTTTCTGGATAACAAAATGTAGTGTTAAGCTAGCTAACTTACTTATCTGAGATGTTTTATTATTCTTAAATAGCATAAATACGAGTATACGCGAAAATTGTTGGGATTTCTAAAATGAAGAAGAAAGAAACAGAGTTCTATAAGAGAAGAACGAAGTACAAGAAAATAATTTCGAAAAATTTGAGTCAGTTTCAATTTGATCATTTGACAATACTACGGCAAATAACTGTTCATTCATCTTGTCCTTAACTACACGCGGAAGTATAGGGTGTCGTCAATGAACATTGTTCACGATTTTTTACCAGAACTGATACTAAGACGGTTCTTCTCCATTTTGTTTCTGGACAAACGGGTCTTCTAATGCCTTGCGTATTTCAGTCTAGTGCGTATTTTCGCCTTAATGTATCGGGCCAATCCAATTCCACTATATCTTCGGTTGACAATTCTATTGTTCATGGCCTCCAGATTTACCAGTCTCACATTCTCATTTGATATTTTATTTGGCTAGAAAATTTTTATTATGCGCCTGACACGTCTATTCTTCACAAATTATCTGCCAAGTTTCGCAGTCATGTATTATACTGCCGATAAAGAGTTAGTTTTAAAAATGTGCAATTTTAGATTTTTGTAATTGATGATGACCGCCAGATTCTATATTCTGCATACCAAGACCCCATCTGATATCATGCGATTCAGTGTTTACTTGTTTACTAATGAACAATAGTGGTGACAGTATACATTCATATTTTACACCCGTATGTATATAACGATGTAAAACGATGTAAAACACGATGTAAAACTCTGCAGATCATATTTAGCAGTTTAGACCGTTTTCCATAACTTATTCCGATGTGCACAAAGTCTAATATAAGTCCATTTTATGGCACCCTGATGTCGATGTCGAGTTAGAATATGTTTACTTAAGGTGAACCTACTGTCGAAAAAAAACGAATTAAAATCTACCGAAGGCAGACTTAGGGCTACCAAAGAATTTACCCCGGAGTTTACGTTATGTTCACTTGATTATTTGTCTCCCACATGATTACTGTAGATGTCGACTATTAGTAAATTTTAATGTCTACATTATATCGCCATTAAATAAACGTACCTATGTTCACTTTAAACACTCTGCTTAGTCGACTTGAGGACTATTTTACAGTCGGCCTTCCATTTGACTTTGCAATGACTTGCTAAGTCAAATGAAATATATTCTGCCCGTAAATTTAAATTGAACTAATTAGCACACCAATTATAATTCAACTGGTTACTTAATAAAATATAAACTTGCAAATACTTTTCTCAGCGGTCCATCCAAATAAGCTAACGGTTTCCTGTCTGAAATGTTTACTAATTTCAATATTCACAAAAAAAATTCAAAAAAAGAAAATGTGCAAGCACAATACCATTCGACTTCAGTAAAGAAACAACTGACGATTTTTAAAAATTGTTTGAATTTATCGCCAATAAGCGAACTTGAACGTTCATGTAAGGGCGCATACAGTCGATATATACGTCACCTTTAAGTCACCTCATATTACGATTGGAAGTCACATAGTGCTTATAGACTTCAAAGTATACTATTCGTTGACTATAAAGTAAATCTATAGTAACGCTTACTAACTAAATATAATTTAGTTGCTCTCAAGTCGACTAGTAAGTTTGCTTTTCATAATAATCTCACAATGTACTTTAATGTTCACTGTTCGTCGCCTGCATTTTACCGAAAGACATGTTCCTTAAATTAAATAATAGAAAAACGACTTTAAACCGGCAAGTTCAACCGAGGGCTACCATTGGTCGACCTATAATGAACCACTGACTTCTGTGCTCATCGGGTATCACTCCAGTTCTCACACATACTCCAGGTTATATGCTATTTCAACAACTAAATTATCTATTCCTATTTTCACAAGGTTAGAATATCATCAGTGCACTAACAATGTAATTCAATAAATATGTTCATTACTTTTTAAATTTTAAAATTAGAAAATTTCGATTTATAATAAATACACCTCCGTATGAATTAAGTTTCAAATAAGCGGTGGAACTAATTTCAAAGGAATACATTTATTTATTGTGGATAATTCTTAGATACGATTATTCGACAATATCACAAAAGATTTAAGTGTGTCATTACAACTTTTCTGCATTTTATTTGTTGTGAGAATTCGGATTTTCAGCTTTGACCAATATAGGACAAGAAAAGATTCAGACTTTTAAATGTGGATCACGGTAATGCGACTGGCCTCATCATTGTTAATGTACCGTCATATTTTTTACATTATTAAAAATATACCGTGGCGAATAAAAGGATGCATCCATAATTTATTACGAACATCGTTTTAAAACAATTACAACTTTGTACATATACGAGTATGTTATAAATTTATTTTCTATCAATTTTCACCAATAAAATTTGTATACATAGAATTGAAAACAACCCTTAAAATTGTCTAATAATATAATTTATTTATTATACCCCAAGCAAAAAAAAAATAATATCCATTTTCACATTACATTCAATTTATATTTTTATGTACAACTTTTATGTAAGGTGATATGATCTGAGATGTGATGAATAAGATTTGTGTTGGTTAAACGAGTGTAAAATTTATGGTTCATCTAAAGTGAACTATTATCATCCCTTATATACTCCTTGCATTGTTACAACATACTAATGTATATATGCCTCGTATATATAATACAACGTCCCTATCATCATCATTTCTATTAAAATAAGCAGGGCAAATAAAGAAATTGTGATTGATGAAAGATTTTTTCCTTTTACATTTGTTATCATTATTTATAATGTGATATATAATTTTAAAAATTGAAATAATATAGGATTTACTTATACATATAAATA
>JANSTX010054830.1:0-10685 GCA_027564355.1 Penthetria funebris | reverse complement strand
ATTGCGATGCTGTCCGCTGTTTTCATCATTATCAGCTAGTAGTGCTACCCGATTGTGCCTATACAGAAAACATGCGAAATTTTAAAAATTTATTTTTTACATCTAATTCCAATTAATTTTGTATTTTATTTTGTACATGTACTAAATTCATTCATTCAGTAACACATTTATTCATTTATGGAATGGATTACATAATTTTCACATATATTCTATATAAATTGCGTGCAGATAAGCGAATTTTCTTATAAAGTGGTCAAAATTTTCAGTAAAAATTTTCATTGAAAATTTTCCTTGTGCTTTATTTAATATTTATATGCATGTTTTAAAAATGTATTTGAATTATTTTAAATTTTTAAAGTTATTCCAATAAATATTTGATTTTACATTTATTTATTTTCTGCATTATACATTAAATGGTTTGAAAATAGCATTTCAAAACAAAAAATTCAATAATAGTTGTGCGATTTTCTTTGTACGAGTATCAGTTTTTAATTGAGGAAAATAAATTATTAATTATTGTATTTATAAATATTTAGATGGAAAAACCATTCGTTTCAGACATTGTGGTAAATAGGTTATTATTGACCTCATTGCCACTTTCATTACGTTTTAAATATATATGTGTTAAGAGCACATGGAGCAGTAGTATGATATTAATTGATCGTTTCTTTCATCATCAGGCCGTAAAGCTAAATTTCACTTAGTTTCAATAATAAACTAAAAAACATATAGTTGATCGGTTAAATAATTGAATAACTCAGATGTGGGATATATGTAATGCCATACAGCTACCTTGTTAATGTGATATTTATTCAGCCAGCTCACAAATAAGATGCAAATTTGAAGTAAACTCAAGATGTCAGTTGATCAACTATCTCAGAAATATATGATGTATGTACAGTTCGAAAATATGTAAGCAAATTTTCAATCGGACACGGTAGAGTGCAATGTTATGGAAAGGAAAAACAAAGCTTTTTAAAATAGCACACAACCATGACAATAATTTCTACGTTAAAATGAAGAATTATATTAATAATTTTATTAAAAAATTATTAAACAATCAAATTTTATATTTTTCCAAATATTAATTTATCATCGGATTAATTTTCTTCAAAATTAAATTAATTTGTGTGTTTTATATGCAACATAAATCTTGAATGTAATGACGAATGCTTTTATTTTTATTTTTATTGTTAACTTCAAAATTATCTTTTACTAGAATTTTTTTGAATTTTTTTAGCACCTACTAGTTTTCATAATAACGGTTCTTTGCCACGTTGTTCTTAGACTACTTGGTCTTCTATTAGCCTAAGAATAACAGTCAAATGCATTGTCAATCCAATTCCACAATAGTTTCCACGAATTCTCGTTTGTCATTGTATTTGTCCAGAAAATTTTGAATTAAGCATCTGAAACAACAATTGAAGTAAACTTGAAATTGTGTAAAGGCATTATTTGTCACCTTCTAAGTTTCGCATTTAATCATCCCCTCTGTTATAACATATTTCTAATTTTATATTAGAATATGCATCGCAAGCATTGATATTCGTGCAGTTATTTTGACATTGTTTGTGTTAATAATTTTTTGAATTACGAATTTTCAACGTAATTGGCAATATTTTGCTGAACTTAATATTTAAAAATTTAGATTATCTAGCAAATTTGTGAATAAATATGATTATTTTATTAATTTAGTTAAGAATTTAATTAATTATATTTTTAGTCATTACTACAGTAGATATTGCACCGAAAGCGTTGGGGTACAATTAAGTTAATAGGTTTTATCAAGTTTTTAACATCTGTTTCTTCTTCCTCGTAACAAAACGTCATATTTACATTTTTTTTTTTTTGTTATTTTGTAGTTTATGAATTCACAAATCACAACTCCAACGAATTAACCAAATGTTTGCATCAACTATATGTTTCACAGTTTATTTAAAACCAGTGCAGTTTTTCGATGGACATTTGAATTTATATGACTACTGGAAAAGGCAACTTTATATTATAATGTCACATTTTGCACCCATTTAGCGCAACGTTTAATATGATAATGATATTATAATAGTTACAGACATAATTTGTCATAGTATAGATGATTCTGTTTGGAGTCACGGCGATTCCATACTACCTGTTTGCAGCTAACTGCATTTCAAAAATTTTAAAGATTACTTAATAAGTCAGTAGAAATCGATAAAATTTTTGTATGGTTATTTATACTACTCTTCATTAAATTATATTTGTATGTTCTATGCCAGTTCCAATCATTGCATGTGGGAGAATATGAGTTCTTGAATAATATACTACGTATCGTGAATACAACGTATCTATATCGACAAGTAATGTGTTGTATAATACACACTACATGTATTTATATAAAAAGATTTTTAAAAAAATTACTGAAATTAATCAATTTAAATAGTAATTTGTTTTTACCAAATTGAAATCTAGTTACGTAATATGATTGGGCTCATTCAAATTATGTTAGACAATTTACTGATATAAAGTAAACTATTATTTATAAGTTATTAAATATTTACATTATTTATATTTGTAATATCGTTTTCGTTTCTTAAAGTTAATATTTTCTTTAATAGCATAAATTGTAAATTAGTCTTATACTCATAACAAGTAAAAAAATTCACATAAAAAAGTATATGGTATGATAGTGGTGAGTGAAGTGATCCGGTTAACTTTCAGTTGATCAACCTAATTTAACACCCTGTAGAATTACCGAAAATACGACCCCAAGCTTTGTCAAATATGACATGTGGGTCGAAGATAAAATATATGTTTTAATGTCTTATATTTTGAATTCACACGATGTCACTGGTAACTCGATCACGATATATGTTAGCAATGAAATATTATATTATCAAATGTGATTTTGTGGAAATTGTTTGATGTGGAAAATGGTATGTTATAAAGTTGTAATGTAAACAGAATATGGTTGAACAAAACTGAAATATTAAGAAGACACTGGTAACAGAAAAAGGTGGTTGAAAATCACAAACAATAATAGTTATTTGGTGAGATGATGATGAGATTGGAATCCAAGATTTAAACCATTGAAACAATCAAAACATTAATTAAGAAACGTTTGAATGTGTTATCATAGTAGCAATCACTTGCAAGGAATACTGAAAATACTTATGATTGGATTTAGTATAATTGGTATTCTGTGGATGAGTGAATAATATCGAAAGAATTGGTACATTTTTTTTTATTATATGGAGACGAAGATTGTCCTCTCACATTTTGTATAAGAGATAGTGTCTAGTGATTGAGTTAGTGTAAAAACTTTTACTGAATTTTATAAAATTCATAGAAATATAATTAACATTTATGTTCATTTGAAATGAAACGAAAACGATAATTATGTTATTAATAATAATTATAATAATTAATATCTGAATAACAGAACCTTAAAAATATATGAGAGAAAAAGTTATATACAAAATTAAATGATTTTATCATAAATTTATAATGTGATATAATTAAGGGTACGAGTATATTTACATAAAAAACAAATTTTTTTTTACAATAATTAGATAATTTTAAATAATTATGCTCTTTAAATTAAACTTACCCTTGCCCGATTAATAGAATTAATATCATTTTTTAATGAAACCACTGGTGCCTGATCACATGATATAAATTCATGGGTTTTATATGCTAATTCTGGACATTTTTTTCGTCTTGGCAATGGTGGTTCATTGACTTTACCTAATTAATTGTATTTAAAAAAAAAAAAAAATAATTTTTTAATATACATAAAATTGAATTTTAATTTTAATTAAAAATGATATTAATGTCAATGTGAATATGCATTTATATGCGCTTATCTCATCAACACATTATGTACTTCCGATATATGAAAATGCAAATAATATTCAAGTTTTTAGCATAATCAATGTATGGATGTGATCAACAAATAATAAATGAATGACATAAAATCAATAGCACAATAATACATAAAAAAGGAAATATAGCACTTGGATTATTGGTTCTGATACGTTGTAAAAATGATAGAAATGCCATTACAAAATGATTAGACATGTCATTTATAAAAACTCATGCATATTCCAATTCCTATTTATTTATGATTGTGTTATGTTCAAGGAACAGAAAAAGTTTAGTGACCCTTAGCCAAGTTAATTTATGTAGCGATAAATCTAATATTTATTTGTGCTGACGATGACCTTATCAGAGTTTTAAGTTATTCGAAGAAACTTCATTCAGAATTCGCATAGCTTAATTTCGCATAAGAAAACTAAATGTACACGCATTCGAGATTTAGGATTAATTTAAGCTGAATTTTATTTAGTGATCGACTGACATCCATACTCGTTTACTGCTTTGCACATTCGTGCTCTACCCAAAATATTTTCGATACACTTTCACAAATTTTCAAGTGTATTATTTCCTCAATTTCATTGTGAATCTTGTTTTTTTAAATGACGGATAGTTTTGCGTTAATTAACGTACATTATAAGTAGGTTTGTTCCAAATATTCCCAAAAGAAAGAGTCACTCACGAAAGCTTAAATATGGTAAGCGTAGAGGCCAATTGAAAAATCGCATATAAGCGAAATATTGCTGTCCCTAAAGATACCCGTTATCAGTACCATTATGTACCTTGTCATAAGTGCTGTGACACCATATTGTATAGAAGATTTGATGGTTTGAATAGTTTTCTAATTAACTAATTATGGTTTGTATTATGCAGTTTATAGCTTGTTTGCCAAGTCATTTATTTGGAAATGCCTTCAGTGGTAAATATCAAGTTATATGGATATTCCTCTGCTTTTCACCGGAAATAAATAACATAATCAAGTCGATGCTAGTATATTGTGCTTAAGTTTATGCACACGATGAACCTTACTTAGTTTATGCTCACGGTGAATCTTATATGATAATATGTTTAATGTATCCAACATTTGTCGGCTGAAGTTATGTCGAAAATCTTCATGTTAATGTTTCTGAACTGTCCTGTATAGTCTTCCGTAGACGGTTAATAATTTTTATCCGTAAGCTCCGTACGTTAGCTTTCATTGCAAGAAAAGATTGTTCTGGCCGTTTAGAACATTATTTTAACATGTAGCAGCAAATTTAATATGGCTAAAATAGTTAATAAAATTAAAAATGTATAACATTGTACATCAATTTTGGAACAAGCAACATTAGTATTTATATAACTAGACCAATATGCACTACATCTCTATGTGTATTTAATAATGTATGATGAAAGGCTCATTATCCTGATGTATAGTACAGAACCTTAATAATATATGTTGATATATTGATACAATTTGTCCTTACATTCGTTTCAGTTGCCGTCTTAGGCTTTTTACAAACATGATAAAATGATTTCAATCTCAGTTGTTGTAGCTGAATATTTGGCATATGAGTACATGTTTTACCGTTAACAGCATGTCTACAACCGTTTACGAGGCATTGCAATTTTTATTTCTGATGAAAAATGTTGGTACATTTCATAGGTTTGTGGAATTGTAATAAGAATTCATAACCTTTAGAAAATGTATTTTATTTAAAATGCGAATATCTCGGAAACGGTTATAGATAGAGTTTTCGTGTCTGAGTATGAAACATGTAGAAAGTCGTCGTGCATCTTTAGCAATTAAAAATTATGCTGAAATCCTTGTAATAGCACGAGTTTCTTCTTTTGATGGAAACGTTGGTACATTTCATAGGTTTGTGGATTTGTAGCAGGACATCATAATGTTCAGAAGATCTATTTTATTTAATTTGCAAATTTCTCGGAAACGGTTATAGAAAGAGTTTTCGTGTCTGATAATGAAATATGTAGAAAGTCGTTGCGCATCTTTGGTAATCAAAAGCAATGCTGAAATCTTGGTAATATCACGGGTATTTTTTTATTTTTTTAGACTAATTGTTGTAGCTGAATATTTGGAATATTAGTATAAAATGTTATTTGGAATTAGTACGTATTTTACCGTTTACAACATGCTTCTATCTCCAACCTGATAAGAAATGTTGGTACATTTCACAGGTTTGTGAATTTGTATCAGGACATCATAATCTTTACAAGATCTATTTTATTTAATTTGCAAATATCTCGGAAACGGTTGTAGACTGAGTTTTCGTGTGTGTGGATAAAATTTGTAGAAATTCGTTGCACGTTTTTGGCAATTAAAAGCGATGCTGAAATGTCAGTAATATCACGAGTTTTTTGTTTGTTTAGACTAATTGTTGTGACTGAATATTAGGCATTTGAGTATAAAATGTAGTTGGCATCAGTACGTATTTTACCGTTTACAGCATGCATCTATCTCCAACCGCTTACGAGACATTGCAATTTTTGTTTCTGATGGACAGTATAATTTTCAGAAGATCTATTTTATTTAAATTGCAAATATCTCGGAAACGGTTATAGATAGAGTTTTCGTGTCTGAAGATGAAACATGTAGAAAGTCGTTGAGCATATTTTGCAATTAAAAACGATGCTGATATCCTTGTAATAGCACGAGTTTTTTCGTTTTTTTAGACTATTTGTTGTAGCAGTGTATCAGGCATATATGTATAAAATGCAACAGGTATTGCCACGTATTTTACCGTTTACACCATTGCTCTATCTCCAACCGTTTACGAGAAATTGCAATTTTTTCTTTTTATGAAAAACATTGGTACATTTCATAGGTTTATGGAATTGTAATAGGAAATCATAATCTTTAGAAAATGTATTTTGTTTAAAATGCGAATATTTCGGGAGCGGAGATATTTTTCACCTTGCCGATAAACAGGACAGATCAATTTTATTTTATTTGCACATCATAAGTTATATTATACATTATGCTCGCAGTTTGCGATAATATCTCATGAATATAATATTGTATTGAATAACTTATATAATAAATGGTCACTGAATTCCTTACAAAACCTATAAATTACGTTAAATGTAATCAATCTATCATTTAATTTAAATTTGAGTAGAATGTATCATTTGTTGGGTTAGTTATAGACGTAGAATTGAATCAACTATAAAGTTGTATAAGTTGATTCTTAATTAAGGACTAACAAACAGAATACATTGTTATAGCTATAATAACAAGTTAGAAAAGTTAATTAAATTTATTTGAAATTTAGTTTTCTTTAACAGAATATTATAGACTATAATTATAATTGCATTTATGCTTCAACATATATAATGTGATTTCTCGTAAAAAGGACTTACGTAACTAAAATTGTATTGTATCATTAACATTTAATACTCCATGTACATTAATTCAAACAATACACAAAGATGCATAAATAAATAATATTTTGATATAACTAAATAATAGTGCACTTTGCAATTTATGAAAGACGTCGCATGAGGGAGTTAAAAAAATGTATGACTTAGTGAGTGAGAAAATGTTCACATTTAACTTGCATACAACAAGTGTAATAAAATTTTCCATATTTTCTACCTTTGACTGAAGTGTAGTCAGCATCTTCTATTAATTTATGAATATGAAATTCGCTGCATTTTATATACATATATAAAATATGTAGTTATATAAATAAGATGAAAATGCATCTAATAAATTTTCTTCGTTACATGAAAAAATAAACAAAATCATCAGCTCGAACGAGTACAACAATTATAGTATGTATAAATTCTCGTTACAGCAAAAATATTTTTATTTAATATTTAATTAATTATATAATGAAAATTTTATAAAATCATCCAGTAATTTATATTATGAAGTTAATTTGTTGGTTTTAATGAAATTTGAAATTTTAATTGCATATTGCACTTTTTACTTGTACTTTAAATCAGTATTTATGTATACAAATTTTTGTATGATTTAAATTAATTTCACAGGAAAACTAAGAAACGGAATACAGGCATAATATTTTGAATTTTTGAAATTTTGTGCTTGTTTATTTTTGTGAAAAACTTCAATGAATGCACAAGATTTGTTCGCAATTCCTTTACAATTTTTTTATATTTTGCGGAAAACCCAGTTTATGTAGGTATATAAATATTATTATGTATTTTTATTATGAATATTATGTTTGGTAAAAAATAATCAAGGCATGCATAATAGATCCAGATGTTGTAAACTGTATAATAATTAAAATTCATGGTAAATAGAATTGCATGATTGGACAGACTATAATAAACTAATAGAAAAATACAATAATCGGCGAATAGACTAGGTTCACAGACTAAAAGACCATCATATTTTTCTTTACATTATTTTTATGTTTTAGGGGGTTGTAAAATGTCTAATATCACAATAGGGGGAAGAATAATGCAGTAAAGAAATTTATGAAATTTTGAATTGCACTATGGCATATATTTTCGGAAATATAGCGACAGAAAAATTGTACTTGGTGCTTTTTTTCAATACATAAAACGTTCATTGTGCTAAACTAACTTGGATATGGCATAGAATTCAGGCAAAAAATAATTTTGTCATTTACTAAGAGTATATTGATCTCATAAATGTGATTGTTATAAAAATATCATAAAAATAGCAGAAGCAGACAAATTGACAATGAACAATCACAAGTTGTTGACGTTGGTTCTACATATCATCCTTTTAATGTATAATGTACATCTTACACTACTAAAGCCAGTCTCTTTGATGATAATTTGAAATGAAAACACTCAATTTACGATATGCGATATCATTTTCAACATCATCATCTCTTTTCGAATAATTTACGAAATATTGGTGACCTCTCAATGATGAAATAATATTAATTAGTCTTACGCCATTCATTAGGCCAACCTATGAACTATACCTCACTGTTAACTACAATTCCAACCGTGTGTCCATATCCGTGTGAACGAAAACTTTCAAGCCCATTCATTAAACCGCATCACATGCCTTACGTAGTTCATTGTTTACCATTATCATAACTACAATTTAAGACTAATAGAAATGAGATGGGTGGCCATAAAAGACATCGGTACTTTATAGCTGAATGACAATTTATTGTTCTTTCGATTTTCATGAATTAGAGCATTATAAGTGTACGGTCGGATGCTTTCCAGAAATATAATATGAATGCAAAATAAATGATATTACTTAGAACATCAAGAAAATTAATTGTGGAATGGCACAAAAATAAAACTTCACTTTGTGCAATAATGAATTTTCTCAAGAAAATACTATGTAACGTAGGTGGCCTGCTGAGCTATTTCTAAGATTCTGTGGATTGTATTCATGCATTTTCAAAGAAACAAAAGAATATTTATTGTTTAATGAATTTGTACAATATAGAGCATATAACAATCCAGATGGTTTTTGCAGAAAAATGCAAATTCGACCGAACGTATGTCTCTATATGTATAGTGTTTGGAAACGAAACATATCAAATTATACTTAAAGGATTAGTGAATAATATGTAAAAATTAAAATACTGAAGATTACATAAACTGAACAAGCACAGCATCACAGGCTTATTATGTAAGTTAAATTACTGACTTTGCGTCTGGGGTAGCCGCGCCAGTAAAACAAAAGTCAAATACAATTAGTTCACTATAGTCAGAATAATCAAAATAATTAAGAAAAATTTTTGAACATCCCGTTACACCGATATTAATGTATATAATTGTGTATCGTTATTAATTCTAAATCCTGGAAATGTCTGTTACATTGTACCGATATCCTTAATATACTAACTTGTAATCTGTTAATCAAAAAATATGCCATAAATATTAGGCAGAATGTTAAGTGGTAAATTGTTGTGCGTATTACAGGTGTACTATAATCTAACATAATTCATCTGCCCCACACACTTGATCTATGTACAAGTAAAATATATAGGAATTGTGTTTTCATTTTGAAATGTTGAAGCACATGCTCAAGTTATCCGCGTACCGCCAAATAATTTAAAATGTAAAAACCAAAATTCCAAATATAACGACGCCAAAAAGTCTTTGCAGTAAAAACTCAATTAGACATTATGTCGCTATCAAGGTCGCTATTGAAAACTCATAGTACACATAGTACATAGAGGAGAATTAAAATTGAAATGCAAGACACTTCATCTTTTTTTAAGCTTTGTGTAAAATAGAAAGCAGAAGTACTTTTATTTTTTGCTGATTGTTAATAGTAATAATACCGGCGGCCATTATTATTTGAAACTTTTAAAGCTTTAATATGAAATTAAAATGTACTTCATCTTTTTTTAAACTTTTTCAAAAATAGATAGTAGAAGTAATATTAATATTAACACATATTGTCCTAGAGGCCCTCCAATCACGGCATCCAGGCCGTGATTCGAGGGTCTCAAGGAGAATATGTGGCTAACATATTCTACTTTAAATCTAGAACCCATGAAAATCACCGCAACATGGCGACTGTGGCGCCATTACCAAAGCCTAGGCTATTAATATTGCCAATTCGATAATAACTGACCATAAAATTGGTAAAGAAACTCTTGGTCGACATATAGAAATATGTTCGGCTTCGAGTTACCCACAGGATTAGTCAGGATTCTGTGAATTTGAGAATGGTGAAGATTGTTCAAATTGAATAACCTTGGTATCTCAAGTCATAGTGAGTTGGGTTACTGACTTTGCGTCAGGCGGCCGCCCGCAATAAAACAAAAGCCAAATACAAGGAAGGACAGAAAGGAAATTATTTATTTATTATTCATTTATTGTTTATTATGGTAGAAATATGAAATGAGTTCACTTTTGGTAAA
>JANSTX010054829.1:0-10685 GCA_027564355.1 Penthetria funebris | reverse complement strand
CACATTGTTTGCCAGCACACTTACATTTAATAAATTTTTAAAATGCTCGGCCCATCTCTCAAGACACCTCACTTCATATGCCAAAATCTCCATACGTCCAACCCCCTATTCATCGGAGAGCCAATTTTATTGCTGTCGTTAGTCAACCATTGCAGTTTTCTGCTTCAATGTTGCTTCCAGGTTGCACCACATGGAGGTGACAGTCAGACTTTGCAACCCCATATTCCACTATCTACTATATAATATTCGAATATTTCACTAATGTTTATTAGAAAGTGTAGTGCAGCATGTTTAATATTTTATTGGCAAAAAAAAAACGACCTACAACGCCTTCAGGCATCGTTAAAGTGATTAATATGATGATACGATGATCATATCATATCCTCAATTTCTAACGTTTAATGGATCAGTGTTGTCATTTGATCCTGTACATAACAAATAAGTGTAAAGAATGGTACAGCGATGTTAATTTGCTATTTCTAATATCCTTTTGTATTTGATATTAAGTGTGAACTCATTTTTTAAGTAAAGACAGTTTGTGTGATGCAACTGCTCAAAAGTTCTGGCTGGGCTATACACAATAAGACCAATGAATATAAATATATGCTATTATTAAGGATCATAAAACATCCGAATGGATTCGCTTGAAGTTAAGTTGAGTATGATATAATATTAAATCTGTGATGTGCTGATGCAACTAAAATAACAGGATGCAATACGCATAAAAAAAGATGGAGAGAACTGTAAGGTTAGCACTAAATTCCCCATAATTATGTTATATACTAAATCGTACATATGTATATAATATATAGGTTTCCAATTTATCTGAGCTTGTCATGTAGTGAGTATAAATCTATTTCATATTTGTCCCCTAGCAGCTAATGGTAGAATATAATCTTATAACCGTCCACTTAGGAGATACTAAAAGATACAGAAATCAACAGAGTGACATTGATTCAATTTCTTATTATTTAAGGCTGATATTTTTCTCACTTCCGTTCATTGACAAATAGTTGCTTAAATTATTAAATTGATTCTTTCGCGTACGTAACAATTTATCCAGAACGAGAATAAATAAATATTAAATAAATGTAGCCATATAATATATTATGAGTTTTCAAATGTTCTGATCTGTAACAGCATTCTTCCTTTTATTATCATCTAAAATTTATTATTTATTTTATATTTTCTATATTTTGTATACATAATTAACTAAGAATTGTGCTTTACATAATCATCATCATCTTATAAAAAAATTTGATTTGAAAATTTTAAGACCCTGTATGTCATTTAATAAGTCAATTTAATGATTACAATTATATGAATAGACTAGAGATATATGCCACATTTTAATAAAAAATTCACTTTATCAGGATTCTGTGTTTGAATCATCCATATATAGAGAAGAAATACAATTATAATCAAGATTACAGAAGGAACCAGACACGTATGCCTGAGTTTCTATAAGAAAAGTTTTCAGAAATGAAGTAGAAGGCAATGGAAGAGGTGGTAAGCCAATACTAGATTTAATTCTTGAATTCTTTGTAGAACTACAACATTTTTGTTATGAATTCATTCAGGAGACCGAACGAAAAGTAACCGAGTTCAACGATCGGAAATCACTTTTCCAGTATTTTAAGCGACGAAAGGTACTAATGAAGTAAACTTTAGCATTTGAAACTAATCCAATAAACAGGTTTCTAATAGACGTATGCTCTAGATGATGGGTATAAGAGGATTTATAATCATTAACTATTCAACTGCAATTGTATTAAAACAAATGTGCTGAAAATGCATTACTTATGGCCTTCACATTTAGTTGCGAATAATTCAAAGAAAACTATTGTGCGCACCAAACGAATCTTCTTACAGCAGGAATGCAATTATCATTCATTCATCATACCCATATATGTCGTGAGTAGATGTAAAAAAAAAATCCATATAAATTGAATGTCCGAGGAGGTACAGAGTTCAAACTATCTTAAACATTCATTTGAAGAACAAATCTATTAAATTTATTATTTTAGTTATCTTAAATATTTGATCAATCAAAAAGTTGTTGTGTGTGTTTTTTTTTTCAAAACTTGCTGTTACGAATTAAAAATATATAAAAATTAAAATGCCTTGCGGAGGTTGTGGCAACAGTAAGTTAATGACCTTTTTAATTCGTATGAATTATGTGTCTTCTTTATTTTATGTTAAACATTAAAGAAATGTAGTGAATTGTGCTATAATTAATATTCAGAATATTACATGTATAACGCAATATATAATACATTTACATTTTATATCATCGCTAAATTTTGCATAACTACGTCGCAAGACAAAAGTTTAGTATAGTCATTTTATTGTACTTATTGATATGCTCCCGATTGCTGCAAACTTATCCAAATTATCATCATTGTTTTAAAAACTCAAACCTTTTCTTAACATTCGTATGCAAAAATAACTTATCAAGTTCTTAGTTTGTTTTTCGGAAAATCGATATTCAACCTTATTGAGATAATTGCAAAGAAGGGAGTATTGAGAGAATCAAGAGGAATAAGTTATTATTCATCAATTTAATATTATAATGGGCAATTCGCAGTAAAATATTATAGTACACCATAATTACGAATTGATTACTTAATGCTTGATATCTGCAGTGTAAGAAGATGTAACCTGCAGTTCATAAATAGCATTAATAACAAAAAAGCTAGTATGGTGTCAATATGTTCCTTTCAAAATGCTCTAATCCGAATCCCGATATGTATTTTGAATAACATAATCGTTTATATATACGTGGTCAAATAATGGAGCTGAAAATCCGCGTGGTGTATTTTATTTTCAATTCTAAACATACGAATAAAGCGGTTGGAAATTCCTTGAAAGGTTATCATTTGTCGATTCTATTTAACAAATAACAAATAACACATAAAACCAGTAACTTTAAGTAATCTAAATTATTTTCCAGTATTGTAAATCACATTATCATACCAGCCTTTGCACTTCACTCGTATTGTATGGTGAACTATGTTTCATAATTAGAAACGTAACTATACATTTGTATTTTAATTCAGGTGCATATGACTTTTTGATTGTTTATATGAACATTTCCTAAAAATTTATATTTTCTTTTTAATATTAACATTTAATGTGCAATAACGAAATAATATTTTTAATTTATAGATTGTCAGTGTACAGCAACAAAATGTTGTGCAGCATGCAAATGCAGTGGAAATTGTCAATGTTCCACTAAAACTGGTACAAAAGATTCTGGCGAAAAGAAGGGATGTTGCAAGAAAACTTAGATACACATGCTAAGAATTTCTTAAATAATAAATTAAATAAATATAATATGAATTAAATAAAATATTAAAAATATATAAATTTTATTCAAAATTATTTATAAATGTTTGTAAAAGATCATTTTATATTTCGTATTCAAAAAAAGTGAATCGAACTTTTACTCCATAAATTGTAGCACGTAAATAATTTGAATTTATAATGTGGCATCATAACTAATGCGTAATTGGGACCAAGATAATGATGAGACAATAATTCTTATATTTCAGAAATCGTCACGAAATGGAGAATTTGTAAAGGAATGAGTCTGGTTAGGTCCACCGGTTAATATACTTCGATGAGTTATTACAGTACTCATAAAATCATAGTTTTACAAAGTTTAGATGCAATATTTAAAATAAGGAGGAGAAATACATAAAAAATATTCCGAGTGTACATGACTTTAAGACTTTAAAACAGCAGATAAAATAAAATATAATAACAAAACTATAAAATATATGCATACATCTGGTTCATGTATGGAACATACATAGTTTCCTTACTATGCTAGTAGTTATGAAAAATTATAAGCTGAACAAAAAACTAAATTTCAGAACTAAAAGCATCTAGATGAATTGTTCTGTGTTGATTTTATATGGTATTGAGACAACCAGCAAAGATAGAACGGTTAAAAAAATGTAATTTTGATTTAGAAAGTTACTTTAAAAATACGATAAATAAATTTGTCAACCCTAGAGTCAATGGAATTCTCTGTACAGAGGTCAGAGGTCATGGATCTTATTGCTGGGTTAATCAAATTATTTACCAAGTCGCCAAACAAGACAGATATCCTTTGTTTAGCCGCGGTCTGGGTTGATTAACATATATGTTATTATGTTATACTGATACACTGATACTGATATTCTTAGCATTATTGAAACAACAGTTATTAAAGAAATTCAGTAGTATGAACTGATGGGTTATTAAGTATCAGTGTTGTACACTATCCTATATGAGATATATTTTAAACACAGTATCAGTTGTCCGCAGTGGATCAACAACATAGGAATTTATTAAATTCAATAGGATTGATATTTATTGTCATCAAGTTTATACGATCATTCCGTGGTAATATATTTTTTTGTGTCATCTAGAATATATCTTAGTAAGTATAATCTTGATATTTACTCGTTACTTAATTTACATCCATTATAACTCACTTTATGCATTCTATCAACTACTAAAGAAAAATTGTAATTCCTTATCTATTCCCAGGCCTAAAGTATAAATCAAAATTTGCACACGATGAAATCAACAAACAGATAATATTATTTAGTTAGATAAACAAGTTTTTAAATAATTAAAAAAAGAAGTGCCGTGTCTTTTTCACTATATGATTCATTGGAAGATTCTGCACACTGTACTATTATTAATAACGATCAACAATATAATATTTCTTCTTAAGGGTATATAAAAGCAGAAGTTCCAGAATTGATGATTGTATTATACAGTCGTTAACTATCAATTAACAATATATTGAGAAGAAATTTATCTTCATTTCAATTCCAATTAAATTTAATAAATAAATAACAAAATTACAAACAAATATGCCTTGTACAGCCTGTGGAAATAGTAAGTTAATTTAATTTAGTATTATTTAATTGAACAAAATTAAGATATTAACAATCAAAAGAAAAATTGTTACTAAATTTATTTTATGGAATTTACAGACTGTAAGTGCACCTCAACCAAATGCGGAACAGAATGCAAAAATGATAGTCAATGTAATTGTTCATGCAAGTGTGGAGATCAATGTAAATGTTCGTCGAAAACTGCTGACTCTCCAACAAAATGTAGCTGCAAATGAATGTGTTTCAAGACTTTTTAATTATGATATTGTTATGTAATTTAAAAATAAAAAAAACTAATGAAATAAAATATACATGTAAATCTTAGTAATTATGACTTTATTTTTAAAATACTGTCTGATATGAGGTAGGAGGAAAATATTTTGAAGAAGATGAGATAGTACAGCTTTAGTTTGTTATGTGTGCCAATGGAACTTATCATTTATTCGAATCAGATGCACAGTTTCATATAAATAAATCTGATTGTCCCATTATATTATAAACCTTCTTTTCTAGAGCAATCATCGCATCGCATACATGTACTAATTGATTATGAATTCAATGTAAATTAACCAAAATTTATGATATATTTTGTAATGACTTTCTTATAGGTAAAGTTTCATTAAAATATTACTATTTTTAGGTCATAATTCTAATCTTGTTACCGATAACGATTGCATTTACAAAAATTTAATAATCACGAAGATGTGATAAAATATAGAAATATACAAATAGTAGTATAGAGTGTAGTTATTGACTATAATTAATTATTATTATTAATTCATGAATATCATTAATCACATTTATGTTATGTAAAGCGATATATAGCAAATAGAGAATTCCATGTGAATACCATTATCTTGATAGCAGAATAGACAATTTATGTTCTTCTTCGCAGAAACTATTTTCTTCCATATAATTATGAACATTTATGTTTTTTATCATCATCATCATCATCCTCATTATCCTAACATTTATGCTTCAAAGGCGAATAGGGCTACCATAATGTTAATTTGTTGGTTTTAATATGAATGTAATATCCAATGTGAACAGAGAGATCTATAATTATTGAAATTTATCAACTGGAATATATATATATATATATATATACATTTTTGAATATTTCAGAAGAGTGATGCATAAATCCTAAATTGCCAAGTTTGTTGATGAGATGTTTTCTCAACCAGCCGAAAAACCAAATATTAACACAATCTTCACATGTAATTACTGCAAAGTTTTTTACACGGAGTTGTCTACTTTTTAAATTTAAGTTTTGAGCATTTAAGCAATATTCAATAGTTGAATTGGTGTCCATCTCGCCGAAGTTGTGTTGCTGTACATATTAGAATTGTATAATTAGAAATCTCAATATTTAGTCAACCTATTACTGAACAATGCATACAATTTTGTTTCAATACATTTGTAAGACTTATATTGAAATTAGGATAATTTATTCAGTAATTATATTCATATCTAAAATATCTTTGTCGCGATTTATAATAAAAATGATGCAAGATTCTGCATTCCACAATTCAAAACCATACGAGATAATAATTTTCAACAATATAGCAAAACTCGATTGTATTCTAATGAACATCAACTGTACATTCAGTTTTAGTTTTCATATTTTATTGTTTCTAAATACGAAATAGGATAGCGAAGTGTTCAATAACTGGGTACATGTGAATTAATAGCCATATAAGTTTGTTAAATAGATAATAATCATGATTGTAATATGCTGTATTTTATCTACAAATCTTTAAACATAGTAATACGATAAAGGAATGATTTTCTTCAGATTTAAGTAAACATTAATGACGTATTGCACACCATACCAATGATAATATTTAATTTAAAGATAAGTTTTAAATTGAATAACATATTTGTTTGCATGATAACAAAATATCATATCTTTCAAATTAAATTACGTTCTAGTTGCTCCGTTTTATCACAAATATTGCACACAGTACATATAAAAATAAAATATAACTAACTTTTAATGTAACTACACACTTGTATATTTAGTTTTTATATTTTATTACTAAATTAAAGTATATAAATACAATTGTGTATTGTAAAACTGCATCAAAACGTTTTTGTCAGTTAAAAGTGCAGTGCCTATAATTTGAAAATAATCAGTTTTCACTGTAAGGAAGAAAATTATTTATAATAATGACTTGTCCATCTTGTGGAGATAGTAAGTGAAATTATACAATAATTTAATCAAGATGCTCCCTTGCATAATCTTCATATTTATTGCCGAATTAATTTTTTGTATATCCCATAGCAACCTTCACATTAAATTATTACCCTGATTTGTATATATTATTATATATATTCAAGATAACCCATTTCATAATACTTTTAATTTTTTTTATTAATTTCCAGATTGTAAATGTACATCAAACAAATGTGGAAAAGATTGTAAATGTGATGATTCCTGTAAATGCCCATGTAAGACTTCCACCGAAACCAAAAAGGAAGATTGCTGTAAATAGAAATTCATTGAATAATAGATAATTAAGTCAATTTATATACAATATAATTTAAATTTTAATACATGTAGCACATAGTATATTATTGAAGTCCTTTTTCATATTGATGTAATTTTATTTTAAATTAATAAAAATATGTGTTATCCTTAAATTAAATATATTGTGTTATATATATATTTATAAAATTCTGCTAGAGTAAAGATCAAACACATTGATTACGTACAAATGTGGTATGTTACATCCATCCACACAAAAAAAACTTTTTTCCAAATTTATCAGGCAAGCAGGAATGTTAGGCGGTATTATAATAACAAGTTTGAATGAATAGTTAGCATACTTTATAATTCGTAAGATCACATACGACCATATATTTACTATCTATTGAGGATTATGGGATATATTATTTTGCGTCGTTAGTAATTTTTTTTGTGAATTTAGTATCAGGCATAAGTTGTAGGCATAGGAGTTGGCATCAGTGATCAGAATAGAGTAGTACTGCGAGCGAAAAGGGGAGTGTAGTATGTAGTTAAAATAAGCAGGACATGGTTAGAGTGAGCAGTAAAGGATATAAATAGGAGTACAAGTGAAGGTATGGCGAATCGAGCAGAATAGAACATGGCAGAACAGCAGGAGACGATTCATGGTCAAGTGAGTAGGATGGTAGCGTTGGGTTAGCAAGAGAGGATGGAGTAAACTATTAACTAAATAAAAAATTTTGTTTAAAATCAATGCTATTACTAAAATTTTATTTTTTAATATAATATTATAATATTTATTTATTTATTATAATATTATTATTACCTTTTTCAATTTACATCTTTAAAAAATTATACAATTCAAATTTATTTATAAATACACAATAGTGAAATACAAGTTTCATGTTGTTTTTAATATAAATTATAACCTAAGAAAATAATGAAAAACTATAAATTTAAATAAAAAATAATGTTCAATTCTTCAGAATTTCCCAATATTTTGCTTACATCTCTGAAAATTTTGAACAATTATAATACTCAAGGCATTATACAATGAAATTATTAATTTGTGTAATTTACGATGACCGTTTTATTGCTGTAATAAAAAAGAAATAAATTAAATAAATTATTAATAATTTTAATAATTTACCATTAATTATTATTTACAATATTATGTTTGTTTGATAAGTAGCCTGCCCAAAAACCAAGCACTCATATATTATTCATTATCATAATTGTTTTAAGTTACAAAATTTACATGTAATGCGACGAGAATGCTTAATGGTCAGAATCAAAGGGAAAATTTAATATATTCTAAATAGCATTCTTAGCGTACAATATTTTCTTGTAATGAATATGACTCAGATCATAACTGGTAATGATGGAACGATATCATTGTTCAAATTACACGACGATTATCAAAAAAAAAAAAATCACTGATCAAATAGATTGTTTTATGCAATGATCAAATAGATTCTTTTATGCAGATGTTCAATTTTCAAAATATAAAATACTGAACTTTTGAAGCAAGTACCTGCAATAACATTGAACTAGACTAAGGGCCAGACGTTGTACGACACATAATTAGTTGTGTATTTCGATCGTGATAGATGATTTCAATATTTTTTAGTAAACAGTAAGTGCAAATAAAAATATATCTATATACATAAAAATTAATAAACTAAACTACATCAATGAATTGTTAGGATAATTAAAAACATTTTATACACATGCAATAATTAATAAAATTTCCATTCCACTTAACATTAATGTTAATTAAATGCATTCAATCCTTTATTAACGCAGATAGTAGAAAATTATAATTGAAACACACATACATCATCAACGACGCTTTATTTTAATAAGTGCAATAAATGGATTTCAATGAGAAATGCTTAAAATATAATGGACTAAAGTATAAGGTAATAAAGGATAAAGAATTAAACGATATAGAACCAACGAATATAGAATTAAACCAAATTTAACTTGTAATGTCAATTATTTAATATTATGATACATTCATGCATTCTCATCTCATTAACATCAATTTATTACATTGATACGGAGTATCTTTGTTAATGTAGTCTGCTCTGTTAAGAACTAAAAGATGAACTATTGAGGAAAATACAGTTTTGCAAAAAACAAACAAAAAAAAAAAAAAAACATGAAATTATTAACACTTACTATGATCTGAATGATCTAAATTGTTGGTATATACATGAGACATTCTATGACTGGATGAACTACTATTATGATGGGACGTAACTTTATCAGATGTCGAAATAGAATTATTTTTTTTCATCTGAAAAAAGGTTTAACATTCAAATTCAATAAAATAGTGAAAGGCAAAAATGCAAATAAATAAAAATAAAAATATAGTTTTCATCAAATATTACGTTTTAATATAATTGGTGATTGTCGTAAATATTCTAATAACGATTAATATTGATTATTGATTTCTCTTTAGTCAGTTAGTTTATTCTCTCCATGGCCACCTGCCATCAATACCCATATTCCCAAGATACCCAGTGATACGTAACACTATTACGCTATTAGAAGCTCGTTAAGTGTATTCACAAAGTCTCCTAAACAATTATGAATAACAATATAAACTAAGTATTTATTAGTAATATTTGCCTCAGAATAGAGCTCAACCATTTGAATTAATTTATGGGAAAATATGCAATAATTTCCAATGCCGATATACAAATTTTCAGAAGATACTTGTACGTTATCAGATTTTAATACTCTTATGAATACCACACAGTTTCACATTCTATAGGTATAATTCAAATTGCGAAGGATTTAATAATACATAGTACACAATGGAAATTGTCATTCATGCTTTATACTCCAGTGCATAGTCAATGTTAAGCTGATGATAGTTGATAATGATGAGTTGATTGTCAAATTCATTTTCTCTAATTCAATAATTAATGTAAAACAATTACAAATATAATATATAACAAATAACTTATGTTATTGTCCTTATAAAACCTTAAAGAAATGTTTCATTCTTAAAGTTTAATATGTCATAGACTTTTATTCACTTGCAACGAAACACTATTTCAGTTATTAAACAAACTATAATTTAATTGAGAACAACAGAAAAATGATATTTAACACAACACATTGCAAGGTTGAAGTCTCGTTAATTTAACCACTTAAATTACCTACATTATTTATCTGTAGATTGATCTTGGAAATTCTCAGTCGTGCTGATCTGTTAGGGCCTGCTTACCATTTTCAATATTACTTGAATAGCATCAATTTCAATACTCATTGATATATATATTTATATGTATATATATATATATATATAT
>JANSTX010054828.1:0-10686 GCA_027564355.1 Penthetria funebris | reverse complement strand
GGAATTATTTGACGTTTTAAAATGCAATCTGTTCTCATATAGCTGCTTTGTGCTTGGATCCATAATAGATTCAATATCAATTTTATCAATTTTATCAATTTTATTAATCTTCACCATATTCAGAAAATCCTATTGATTTATACCCGTTACATATTTTTATATGCCGCCAATGAGTTACTTTAGCAATTTTATATTCTGTAATCATTAAACTGGAGCAAACGATAATAGGTTACGCTTTTGCTTTTTTTGGATGACTTTTTTTGGATACATTATTTCATTCACATCAGGAACTATTCTTCTATTCCTATAGCTTTGATAGATATGTAAACTATGCAAATAGTTTCTTTGTGTATTCTTTTAATGTGAAATACTAGCAATCACAAGATTATGATTGCCAACCATTGCATTAGTGTCACCTAAACTAACTATAATATACGATCTCTTAGTTCCACACAAGGTAGTGCGAAAGTTGACTGTAAAATGAAGATGTCTGATCCGTAGCTGCACATATCTAAACTGTTGTTAAATGTAAAACTACGTTTATCACAGAAATTTTTTACAAAATAAACCAATTCCACAACTGCGATCCGTATGCTTATACCTTTTCAATTGTTAAGTCACTTGCGAACGTTTCGTCGGTTCAAGTAATATTCCAAAGTTTCAGATTTCAAATTAAGTCTGTTTTCGTAAACCAAAATTCAAAATCGTGCGTAAAAGTTTTCAACAAACATGCAAATATTCAGAAACGGCAAAATAAACATCGTAATGTTGCCCAATGGTGTAAACGTTAAGATGAAGATATGAAATTATGTAGCGTGCTTGGATGCCTGTTAGAAATTTTTCTAATTTTGTATGATCAATACATTGATCAATACTTAATTTCGGATATGCTCGAATATACATATATATGTATATTATGCCCAAATTATTGTTTATACGCTAAAATTATTGTTTATTTACTGTGTTTTATAAGAGTCAATAAATTAAGCTTGAGAATTAGTAAACATTCTTACTTGTTTATAAAATAATATTGTATTTCGACTGATATGAATTTGTTTATTTTAAATGGCTTTATTACAGAAAAGGTTAATTATTACATATATTATAAATAAAAAACAAACGAATAAAAAGAAAAATGATTAATTCGTATCTGCTTGTTATATACATAAATTGTTTAATAACGGGTAGTGGATGATCGTTCGATATGATCGCTTTATGTGTAGAAGTTAGCAATTGACCAATGTCTCTACAAAACACTGTAATGACTTACATTTCACCATGTTGGCCTATTAAAAGAGATCATATACAGAAACTACGCAAAACCAAGATGAGAATGTTGCGATGGTCATTCGAAGTTACATTGAAAATAAGAATTAAGAACAACTATTATATATTCGAGGCAGTTTAAAAATTTGCACGCACCCTATCACCAATATAATCGCTCAAAGTAGAATAATCGTGATGCAGTAGATCAGAAACTTACTGCGTAAAAATGCGTTTAAATACGTATTGAAAATAGTTTAATAAAACGTGATCGCCCGCAAGCTACAAGAATATAGACATAATTACTATTATAAGTATGTCAATATGTTTCAAGCCGAAAGAACTATCCTCCGATGAAACACATTTTTTTTCTGGAAAACCGAATCATATGAAACACAATAGTGGAATTGGTTTATTATGTAGTGTCTCTGCAAAGCATATAGTCTTGGGTCTGCTGCGTTTGGCGAGATGTACAATAGTCATAATTTAGTGATGTGTGATACTATATTTTCGAATAAAAGCGTACACAAATTAAATTGGATTTCCCCAGATGCGCAATCAAACAGATCACATAACAACTGTTAGATGGTTGTTGAGCCATAGATATTTTAATGGTAATAAGGCAGATTAGATTAAAACTAATAACATACATTAATAAAGTTACATAACACACAAGAAGAATTTTGATTACCCTCCATCATGGTCTTAATTCTAAAAAATATGCATACAAAATAACAACAGAGCAATTTTGAACCTAATCTATTGTTCTACTATAATTCATATAAACTAAAGCATTTAGCATTTGATTGTAACATTTTTACAAAGTATAACAATATTATCGATTTTTTTGAGGGTTTATGAACTTCATTACCGCGACCCAGAAGATCTATTGTGGATACCGCAACTTTTGATACGTCTACGTCAAGTTCAGAACGCTGATGAAGTCCAGAATCTTAACTTTAATAACATATACGAGGATTAGTATTTGCAAGTCTCAAATTCTAAATAGAAAATTACAGTATACATAGCAATATTTATAGAGGAAAGAAAATTATTATTTATTGAGGTAATTAATTGAATTTCAAAATAAAAAGTTAATTTCAAAAATATGTGAAAATAAATCAATAAATTGTAATAAGCAGCAGCTATCTTCTTTCTGACATTATTACTACAAATATTAATTTAAATTTCATCTCTCAAAAAATAGTATATACACCAATATCATTTACCAATGATTTAGTAAACATGCCGAAAAGTTTAGTAAACAAAATAGTGTTTATTTATAAACAAATTAAAAAATTGTAAACATTTTATTTATATTTATTTATACGAATATATATAAAATGCTCCACTTCAAATGAAAATCAAAAGTTTACAAATAAATGTCCGAAATGATTATAAATACTCGTATAGCTGCTGGTTGATTACAATTTGATGTGAATAATAAACTTAATAAATTTCGGGGTATAAGATGATGGATGACATTAAATGAGTATGAAATAAACTTTTTGGGTCTATCGTTTGAAGTGACCAATAATTTATCACACATGTATTATCTCGCCCTTTACATCACATAAATGTGCATAGACTGGCACTACGATGTTAAATTCACGTCTCTGACATTTAATCGTCAATCAATACAACTATAAATTTACCGAATGGAATATATATCGGTTTCACATATTTTAAATAATTTAATAAATCACTAAATATTAAACTTTTTTGTTAGATATTTATCAACTGGTCGACAAACATGATAGATATCTTTAAACCTCAATCATAAGTCAGGCATTGACATAAATTGTCATCGAATTATCGGTGGCACCACGTCGAGGTAAATATAGGTTGCATTACATACATGTTAGTCAATGACTTCATCAATCGTCATCTGGTATATTTACACATTTATCAAATTATATTCATAAAAATGTTTAATCTGTCTATCAGACACATAAGAAAGTAATTTCAAAATAATTCTACAACTTAAACTAGTAGTTAAACTAGCAAGTATAGTAAAACTTTTGCCTAAGTCACAATTTGATAGCAAATCTTGGAAAAAATCATTAACTATATAAAAGCTTGCACATATTTGGTGAGACGTGGATGATCGCAGGCGATAAATATAGGGTTTTTGATTGTGTTTAATTATAATTACAACTGATATTTTATGCAATTTATTATAATTTGATAAATTGGATATAAGACATTCTGAAAGGGCAATTAATTCGGGTTGTTTTGGATGGCGTCATTTGAATCAGTATGATGGGTACCACGTTCGCTCACGATCGATCAATAACGCAAGTGTGTGACAAATTCTCAATGTTGCTTGGACCTATTTACATCTAATTCGAAATAGTTTTTACTCGATTCAACACTGTTTATGATACATGATAATCAAAAAAAAAAGTCAAAGCAGTGGATAGAACCAAGGGCAACGCATCAAAGAAGGCAATGAAGGTTCCATGGTTATAGATTCTGATTTCTGGTATGCAAATGGTGTATTATTCATCGAGAATTTAAAAAAGTAAAACAATAACCGGTGCACATTATTCGTAATTATTAGAACGTTAGAAAAAAGAAATTAAGAAAAATAATGCATATCGTTGTAAAAAATGTAAAAAAAGCTAAAAGGAGATTATGTTGAAAAATAAAGTGGTTTCTGTTAAAAAAAAATTAATTCCTTGATTTAATTTTAACTTCATTATCCGCCCTGCAGTATAAATACATAATTTATCAATATCAATTTCAAATAATGGATCACTCATTTTCAAAATTTAAATGCACATTTAATTAATTAACATGCCGCTTAGAGCTTACATATGTTCATATCTACAATAAAAACGAAATCAATTGTTATAGCCAACTAAATAATGAGATGTAAATTAGTAGTGGTTAACAAGATAATTGAACCACCCAACCTCATGGGTGCGGGAATCACTAGTTATCGGGATGTTACTACTGAGTTGCTCCATCAGGTCAATAAAGTCGCTAGAATATCAAGATGTTTCCATTACGTTCTATGGAAAAATAAGTTCATGTTTATAAATGCGGTAGAAAATTTGGCTGATGCGTTCAGAACAAAATAAATTATATAGACGACTGAAACGAAGGGTTTATCTACTATAACTGTTCATTCAATCAATGATGTTATTTAAATAAAATGTAAAATACATTATATAGTAATATGCAAATATTCCGGATGGATGTATTGAAGAGATTAAATACAAAGAGTGCCACTAAACATTGAAAATGATAAAATGTGCATAATAAAAACGGCATAACGATGAAATGAAAATTGAATGTCCGCTTCTCATAACTAGAATAATTTCTGGATGAACACAAGTCTACGACAACGTACGACGAAGAAGAAATTTGCGTAGAATATTTGATCTTCCACAAATTTACATTCTTCTCGATATTTCGATGCAATTGCAATGTACTGAATTTTATTATCATTTAAAGATTTCAAAACAAGTAATGTGCATACATAAATTTTACATTATTCATAGTTTGTAATAATTAACTTCAAGATAATTTAAGCAAAAAATACATTAATGTATTTACTTCTTTTTTTTTTATTGTAACACCTCACGCTCACCACACAAACCCTGTTGGAGCAACAACATAATATTTGGAATAATTACTTACATAATAGAATATTTGTAATTGTTAATGATAACCAAATTTATTAAATCAAACATCTTCTATAAAATCACTAAATTAATTGAATTGCACTAGAAAAAAAAAGTAAAATCTTTACAAACATTTTCATGACCAATGACTATGCAATACTTTATACTAAGTCATACGGAAAATAGACGTTGAATGACAGCAACAATCAGAGGACGCTAACATTATACCATTAATTGGTATAATGAGTTACGATTTGTTGACGGCGGTGTAATATTTGTGGTTAGCCATTTGGGACATAATGGTTGAATGACAGCAACAAAAGGACGCTAACATTATACCATTAATTGGTATAATGACTCACAAATTGTTAATGGCAAGGGGTGCAGTAAAATTGGTTTTAGTATAAATCAGTAGCAATTTTTTATTTAAATTTTTTTTGTTTAGTGTTACAGTAGTTCAGATAAAATTATATAAAAAAATTATTATTAAATGTGATAAAAGCGTTCTTAATGAATACACAAATCATTTTATGCACGCATATTCAAACACTTAATACTTCCGACGTTAAACGGTAAATATGTTGTTTCAATTGTATTTTATATAGATAATAAATACAAAGTCGTATATAGTTAATAACTACATTTTATATAAATTTTTGATAATATTATCCTAAAATGAGAATATTTTATTATGCATGTTTAAACCAAATGTAAGGTTATGAGCTTTAGTTTAGCTTCCGCTAAAAATATTTATATTAAAATTGTCTACTGTCTAAAGATAGTTAGTTACGAACATAAGTACATTTAAATTCACTTTAATTATGCATGAATGGCTTACCAAATATTGGCATTATGCATAATTTGCTGTGTATATTTACTTGAATCATACAAACCTAATAATAAAACGTATACGTCAAAATGAATTTAATTTGTAAAAGTCACAAGTATTTAAACCGCATTCATAATCACTATATACTGATGGATATGAACCCATAAGTGTATATCACTTATGAGTGCATATACATCAGATGAAGTCAAGACAAATTTGAAGGTCAGTCAACAATCACTAAACAGTAGTACTTACCTTTTAAAAGAGTGAATAAACTCGATGATTATTTAATTTTTAAATTCTTTACATATTTACTCCTTCAACTATTGTTTCAGCTGCATATTCAACGATAAGAATTACTGTTGCCTAAAATCCAGATTGTTTTGATAAAATACAGTTTTTTTTATATCTTGCGACAGATGAGTGTCATAACTGGACATACTGTAATCAATAATATTTAGAGTGGTATAATTTCATCTGTTTATTTAAGTAGAGATCTGTCAAAATCTCTATCTTCCCAATTCATTATTCGATTGCCCATGGTATAGTTTCCTAAAACAAAATCGAGTCCAATTAAACCTCAGATTGGTAATAAACATCAATCGCCCCTTATCAATTATTTAAACTTAATTTCTGATTAGGGGCGTGCAAAACTTGAAAAATGCAATGCAAGTGAGACACAACTGTGTATGCTATCGCAAAGACAATAACCGGCTCCTGATAACGTTATCAATTTTAACGATAATTTACTACCTAACTCAACGAATCTCAGAACACTTACCAACTCTAGGATACGACTTGGTCTCATCTGTAGTTGTATGTAATATTTCAGTCATGAAAATATTACAATTACAATAACAAACAAATGCATGGATGTTAGGAAAGTATATTATTTTGTTTGGTCGTCATTTTGGTGAAAATGTGAATTTTGACAGAACATATTTGGCAGTCGTAAAATATTGATGTGGCAAATGTGGAAAAATATTCGATAAACCAACGTGTTTTAATCGTAAAAACATATTACTCAAATCAATTATCAATTATTGTGACAACTAGAAAATTACATGAAATTTTGAGTAGAAATACTGAACCATCAAAAAACCGCTATTTAGCGTTTACTTCGGTGGTTTACGAAAACTCAAGTTTGTGCTTTGTGCTTGGCATCCGTACTTAACAACGAATATTCCATTCGTATTATATATTCCTAATAAGTAATAACAAACTTATTTCATAAAAATAAAATTTAATTCTGTCAAATTACAGTCGACACTGTCCAAGCATCTGTGGACTTTACCGAGTTTGAAAATTGAACAAAAATCGTAGAGATAACAATATATTGATTTGAATATACATTAACAGTAAACTGATCCAATAAATAACAAAACATGGACTTTGCATTTCAAAGCACAGAGCCAACAATCACAAAGTCGATTTTTCGTAACCACCTTTAATAATTTGAAGAAAAAGGTGCTGTAGCATATAAGCTTAAGTTTAGCACATAACGTAGTAGAAGATCAGCTGAGAAACATTGCTGCTGTTTCAGAAAGTGTTGAATACAATCCATCAACCTTAATTCAATACCGTGCTCAATAAATAAGAATTTTACGAGAACAATTTTGAAGGAAATTATGCATAAAGATTTGCATTCGTTCACAACACCAATACAACACAACGCACAACACCAACACAACACAACGCAACGCACAACTGTACAAATACAATATCAAGCAAGTACGAGTATATATGTGGAAACTAGTGAACAAATTGGTCAGTGTACCGATCGAATCCGTAAAGACCTGCAAGCAGTATTTTCAACCGAAAAAACGGATTCGATCGGTACACTTACCAATTTGTTCAATTCAATTCAATGCAATTCAAAAATCCTTTAATAAATCTGATATTGGTACAAAAAAATTGTGAAAATTAACAATTTTATATACAACACATTGGTGGGCAAGTTAGAGTTTGATTTGGACTTTATCTGGGAAAAAAGAATTACTAATTACTAATACCAGTGTCTAATGACTTAGTGACTAAAATAGGGAGGTAAAGGGTAGGGGGATGAGCAAAACTAGCCGAAGCTTAAGAAAGTTGAAGATTATTCTTATTAAATGATTGTTAAAGGCATGCATATATTTTAAATAAATTAAATCGTTGGTCAAAAATGTCAATGTGTCGACAACCTTATTGCACTTAATTCATGGTTGTGATATAGTTATATCAAGCAAGCCTATGACAGCGTGACTGGGAAGAAGTGCCTTGCTTTCAATGAATTCTGTCAATTTATTGATAAGAAATGTTACAAAGCTGATAGTAGTGAGATTGATCTGTAGTTGCTGATGAGTGTAGGATTTTTTCTGATCTTAAGTATTGGAACAACGATTGCAACTTTCTATGACTGAGGAATGTAAGAGTTGTTACAAATCTGATTGAACATAGCTCAGAAAAACCATACAAATTTGAAATCAGGACCCCTCGTGGCGTTGTTGATAGCTTTAAATAAAGACAAGAGTTTGCTTACCATTAGAAATGCCATCGGGTAATGGTGATCGAGGTGAACAGGCGAGTCGTATTTTGAACCTAGATGTTCATTTATACTATTTTTGGTGGCGGGACAGTCAGTAGCAAAGCTCGAAAGTATCTCGTGTGGCACGGCGAAGTCATTGGTAATTGGTTTGTTTATGTCAGTCAAGAATTGTTGACCACCAAGGTCATCATTTTGCCGATGAATGTTAGCAAAGTGTTCGGCAAATCTGTTAGTGATCCAATAGAGATCTGTTATAGAAGCAAGTCGAACTGCAGCCCTTTTAGGGTTTTCGTGTCGAGAATATTTATTAACTCATCGGTTCTGTTTCTAATTACTTTTTAAATTTTTGTATACGTTGTGCTCAAATGTGATGTTACTTAGTTTTGGAGCCGTATTTGATAACTTATCATATTGTTTAGACATTTAACCTGTGACCTAATGCACTTTGCACTCTGCAGTGGCTCTTATGTCTAATGATGTAAACAATTATTTGAGCCAAGTGGAGCATATTGTACGTATTAATATTAAGAATGAGGCGATTTCTATGAAATTACGCTGAAGATTTTCAAACGCTTTATCAATATTGTCATTGGTTATACATCTGTCAACAGAGAAAGCCATTTGATCACTCAGTTGTTCCATTGCATAATTTAGTTGGGCAACTAGTTGCTGATATTGCAAAGTACATACTTAACTGTTGGTGTGTAATTAGAAATATGTCAGCGCTTTCAATCATGACAATAAAATCGTGAAGAGGTTCCATTTCTTGTAGTATATATATATATATACTGATCACTCCATTAAGATATTACAATTTAGATTAAACAAATTAGGGGCTATAGATCGTGCTTATTTCCCAAAATACTTATAATTCCAAATATTAAAAATTATCGATTGATTTGTTTTCGTATAGTATCCCATATATTTCCCGTACATACTATTTGTATAAGGTATAATAACTTATATTTCAAAGATGGAAATTCAACACTGTTCTTATGGCTCTATAATGGTAAATAAAAATATTATAAATGTTTTGTTATTTAATACGAAAATTTGCCTTTTAGCGATTAACTTATATACAATCGTACACATATTATTTGCAAGAAACATTGGCAGTTTTATGTTACATTCGCTACATTATAAATATATAATCTCATATATTTATAGCAGAATATAAGAGGTTAGTTAATTTAGATTATTATTGGAAAGAAAACAAAATTTAATTGGTTGACTAATTTGTTAATATATTTTACAAATCGCACGTGCATTTTCTTTTTTAACAGGAATCAGTAAAGTTCTAGAAGATGAAATATGATATTGTTACAGTTTATTTTCAACTGAAGTCATTCCTTTCCTTACATTATACAGCAGACAGCATTATATATGCGTATTTACTTCGTATATATATGATTTAGTAAGCATAATTATAGACGGGGTAGAACAGTTTATAGTTTATGTTCAGTTATTACTTGATAATGGCAGACAATAAATAAAGTTCTGAAATACGCACAAAACAAAACAAATAAATCAGTTGAGTAGTTTTGAGAAGGTTGATGATGTTGATGTACCAAGATGTTGGTATATGCTAGACATAATTAGTTTATCAAACACCGCACGATTAATGATGAAGATAATTCAATACTTCCCAAGTACCGAGTTTGTTGGTGTTGTTTTTCACACGTATATAGGCAACAAGTACGATAGATATTCTCTTTTAAGTCACAATAATACGCAAGAGATTGATATTAATTTTGATCGAGATTCCAATTACACCACGTAGAGGTAACTGTAGATTAATTAACTCAGATGTTAGTTGATCATTGCATTCGTCACCATTATTTTTGAAATGTTATCATCATCTTAACCACTATACCACACATATAACATCAGATGTTTGTTCATTGATTGAAGATTTCAATACTTCGGTAGATTGGTAAAACTATCTAGTTTAGATATTGAGATGTTTAATCACTAAATCTAAACGATATATACATTAAGACCTATATTTTTAACTTCGATCACTCACAACATTAAATTACCGTATACTGTGATCATACAACTGGAAAACAAATAAAGGTTGGGCAACGTCAAAATGTTAATCGTTTATAAATCACCACCAAATGACATAGTATATAACTTATGATCATGTATCCAGTTACATATATGACCCATTTAAACAGGACGGTAAACTATTTGAAAACTTTATGAATAATAGAAACGAAATAAACACATATTAGTTACATAAATTTGGGTCTAGCCATTTCTGATCAATTACATAACTTGAAAATATGCACGTCTGGCAGTTACATAACCGTCAGCTGAAAGACATAACTTTAATATATAATTGATCAAATGAATAGAAAACAAGAGAAATGTATAATTGGTTGCCAATTATTGGAGGCCCTGGAAATTGTTTAACGGATCACAACATAATA
>JANSTX010054825.1:0-10691 GCA_027564355.1 Penthetria funebris | reverse complement strand
TTATAATATCAGTTGTATATGTAAAATTTGAAGTCTGTATGTATTATACAAACAATTTTAATCTAAAAAATAAAAAAAGAGGAAAAAGCTTGTATGGGAGATACTTGAAGGAGTACTCCAATTTTCCTTATCTTCGAACTTAGCCTCATAAATCAGATAAAAGTGACACGTGCAAAATTTCAAAGCGATATCTCAAAGCATTCTCAACTTATCGTGCGCACAGACGGACGGACGGACATGCTTAAATCAACTTTTTTTTCAATTATAAGTACTTCTGCGTAATTTTTTTTTCTGAGATGTTTGTTTCTTGGCCTTACATGAACGGAATCAAATACAATAGACACTTGGAACTTCGTTCCCAGGGCCTAAAAATGAGAATGATGGTGAAGAATGATAATTTTTTAATGTAACTTGACAACGAATGTTGAACATTGAATTTTCGTAGTAAGTTATGTCGCAATTACACAATATTTAACTAATTACAAGAAAGATTACTTTGAAATACTTTGGGTTTCTAATTTGAAATTACTATTACGTTATAATTTCTAAAAGATTTTCTTATAATTTGTGCGATTACAGTTATAGTATGGTGGTAGATGATTTAAGAGATGGAAGGATTAGTCACAATCCAATTTAAAAAAACTGAAATTTGATTGCCCTATCAGCTTCATCTAAAAAACTAAAAAAAAGAATAAGTCTATGGTATAACCTGCTATATAACTCTACTTATTAATTGACCGATTTACCCAGAAAGATTGAAAAATGTTATATTTTTTTATACGGTCAAAAGTATATGAAATACCCATAAAAAAATGTCGTCTGCGAAGTCAAGATCTTCAAGTCGCCCGGTTAGCCCAGTCCAAGACGAGGAGGAACAATAGTGATGACAGTATATGATACATCCATTTTTCAAACCCGAATGTACATCAAAAATATCCCGAATGTACATCAAACTGTACATAGCGAATTACGATATTGATCGCGGATCATATACATCAGTTTAGACGGTAACGTTCCAACAATACCGAAATATCATCAGAGAACAACAGCACTTCACTAATATTTTTAAAATGTTTTCTAGTGGAGGGTATTTATTATGTAATAAATAGTATCTAAAATGTCGAATTAAATAATCCGAATTCTAGTTCTATATCCAAATTCACAATGTTTTGGCATTGTGGAAAGCTTCATGATATATTTGATGTACACTCAACTGTTATTTTCTTGGTTAATTTATACTATTGGGTTTTTACTGAATCTAAACGTTGAAATGCAAGGATGAAGTGGGACTAATCGACTTGAAGATTTTCACTTCGTTAACTGCTACGACAAAATTATGTAGCATATTTTAATTCAGAAATTAATGTTTGAAAAACGAAAGTAATGAAGATTGAAACGTGGTTTATTCTCTTACTTACTTAAATATTGAGATGTTATTTAATAGCAGATGGTGCTTCAGATTCGGTATACAAAAGTTTAAACATCATCCAACTATTTATTGGTTCTATTGAATGATTACGAAATTTATTATTGGTGTCAAGTAATAACGAGTAAAAAATGAAATGGGTCAGCACATACTTAAGATTTTCTGACCAATTATTATATTAAACGAGAATTTGTGGAGAGTGGGGGGGTTCTTTAGACGATTAACCAGAAAAACTGGAATAAAATCAGTCACATAAGGTATGCACAAGACTGGAATACTTAGGGTAACAAAAGACAAACGGTGCTTCGTAGAACTATGTATCGAAGCAGTGTCATGAAGGTGTCAATAGTACAAAGTATATGGAAATATGGAACGGATACAAAAGAATGTACTACTCAATGATCGTGGATAATAACAGTTATTAATTGATGTCATATTATTCCACGTGAAATTAAGCTTAACATGATAATATTAACTGTGTTAAATTTACCAGATCGAATCCAGTAGGGATAATCTACAAAATATACAATGAAAACTAATTCGTGTGGATTTAAATGTGCTCAAAGATGGGCAATAGCCGTGATTATCCCGAATGTACAAATTCCAACCTTATAATTTCTTGATTTATATGATTAATGACTTATTTTGTATTGCATTTTCAACATAATAATACTGACTACATGAATTTTATACATTAAAGGCTTAATGTACCGGTCCATGTTTTCATAACCAGTATCTTTAATTTCCTTATTTAGACAATTTTATGTAATAAATATGTGTATGCAAATGAAATATCGAATGTATATACGAGTATGAGAGCAGAAATTGTATAGCTAAACATTTCTTATATGATGAAATAATCATAAAATTAAAATGAAAATATCTACAAGAAACAGTCGGGAAACTATGTAATAAGTCTTTGTTCCCTATAATAAGTTGAATGCTGGACATATTATATAAATGATATTGTTGTTACAATCACTTGTTATATACGACAAAGGAGGTTTTCCTTTATAAAAGTTCGTCAAAGCTAGTTTTAAAATGATAAAAAGGTATAATAGTATTCAATATTATAAGGAATAATGAAATGGAAGAATACCAAACTTTATGTTTTCTAATGTTACAAATGTTATTAGAAAAATCTCAAAATTCTAACTTGATAGTTACGGATTTGTCCATAACTTTACATAATAATTTAAATTTGAAAATGGTCACTAATGACCTCGATATATTTTGCAGTTGCAAACTCTGCAGTATATGGTGCTTTACTTTCGGTCATGCAACCCGTATCCCAATATTCATCATTTTAACCTTTACACCTCTGTTTGCTGGTGAGATCAGATGTTTAGTCATCAATTCCACAGACGGCAACACTAGTACCTATATTTTTGGTATCGATCACATGCCATAAAAGTTACTTATACCGTTATCGTGTTTTCAGTGGTAATGCTTAGAAGTAAATATAGGTTGAGCAGCCTCAAGATGTTAGTCGGGTACTCCATTAACCACTTGTATACATCTAAGTTTTGCATATATACATATATATATATGAATAAATACGCCTACAGATAGTAGTTTTGTTAATGAATTAGTCAATCCATACAAATATTAATTCGCTTACATCCACTTTGATATTTTCTGGTATCTGAACTTCAATAAAAAAAGGAAATGAAAAAGGTATTTTCAAATTCATCAACAATGTATGATTCTTATGGTTCATTTGTCATTTACTCATGCGGTCAAAAATGTCCATATATTTTTTATGCCGAATAATAGCATTTAAACAAACGTATATTCTTTGTTTGAGGTTTTCAGATTGAAATGTTAATGTTACTGACAACCTTTTATTTCAAATATTTGAGTCCTACCTATTCAATCTTTTTCTATATACTTAGTTTAGTATTATCTGTCTATTACACAGTTTGTCTCTTCAATATATAAAATTATGGTAGATTATCAATTGATTATTACTTTCAAATAATCAATCAATACTGAAAATTTGAAGTTCCTAAAACAAAAAAGTAAAATTAGAACTAAGTAGAAAATTGGACAGGAACATGATTTACATTCAAAGGTTTCTTTGAAAAATAAGTGCAGGAACTGTTTCTAAAATAGTTACATAAAATGCATAAAAGTTAACTTCAAAATTGAATATACTTTTAACATTCAGATAACTTACGTAAATAGGAACATCTTTGCGAAATAAAATGTTCACCTTTTGAAATGATACAAAACAAAATAAAAAAGTACTATTGCAGAACGAATGCCTTAACATAGTAAAGCAACGAAATAAATCTGGGATGATTCAGTGCTATCATCATCTCAACTCTGAGGATTCATCATTATCTCAACCCTCACTTCACACGAGCACGTATACAGCACCAAAAGCAAAAGATATTTTAAATGGGTGTTGACTTAGACAAATAACAAACCTGGATGTATGCTAACATTGTGAGGCTGATCGTCATATATGGAGCAGTGACTTGATGGAAAAGAACTCAATTGGTTACTACGAGAGACAATTTACAGAGGTAAGTCGGAGTATGTATCACGAAAGCCATGCGCATTTGACAAGTGGCATGGAGATGCTTCTAGAACTCATCTCGCTACATATTTAAGTATAGAAAGGAGGGCAATGGAAACGCAAGGCAGTATATATAGATCCAGATTCAAAGTGTCCGAGTACAATATTCTGAGAGCTTGGAAGAGTACACGAGTATCTTCCAAACAAAGGATTTTATGCAATTGAGATATGTACGGCTAGGAAATATAAGAGAAAAATGATAATCATTTTCTCAGACAATAAAAGTACTTAGCTCGAGTGTTATTAACATGAACCTTGTCGGGGGCAAATGAATTATCAGTTGACAATAGAGTGATACTGACACGTAGGTATCGGGATACGCCGGTATAGATGGAAACACGAAGGCAACTGACCATTTATGGGAGTTACCATATTAATATGCCGTTTCTAATACAAAATTACATTAGTTTTAATATGCTGTGAAATATGTAACTACTCGGCTAAATATTCAAATACACACTCCCTAAGCCCACAAGCAACCACCAATATTTTTGGTCACGATTATACGTGCCATTTCCTGTCTTCGTGATTATGGTGGTACCACAGGAAAGTAAATTGTATTATGAGCAACCTCTAGATGTTAGTCAGTCACATCATTTACCACCACGTCAGACGTTACTCAATCTATATATTTAATGCTGTCCTATATACGAATTTATGCCATACAAATTAAGGTAATGAAGACAATGAAATTCAACATATTTTGCAACGCGGTAAAAAGTCGAATTTGAATTCTCAAGTCAAAGCGAAAGTGTTGAATGGGTTAATGTAATGTTGAATATAATTTATAATTTATTAAGACTATGTACCTAATTACACTTTTAATGTGGTGAAATTTAGGCAAAACCGTTGTATACTCTCGTCTTTTAAATTAGTACATAAAATTGTTACGGATGTAAATCTTAATAGCTCACTGTGCTAATCATAAAAAGGGTTTCATATAAATAAATGAACTGAATAAGATTTTAATGAATACAACTTTCTTATACACAATGAAATACAACCATCATATTAACATATATCGCATTTTACTGTCTACTTAATTTTGAATATTCGTATTATATACTAAAATTCATACTGTTCTCAGGATACGATCTTCAAAATTTTGTTTTTTATTTAAAGCAGCTCCAAGTAATGGGGAAACTCTATATAATACTTACACGAATATTGACATCGTACATGGATAACATACTTGTACTAATATTTACGACCTACTTTGTTGAAGCTTTTCAACTTTTCCGTTCATAATACATACGTTTAAAAGAAAATTTACAATATTTTCCATTAGATACGTGTACATCTCATCCAATTCCTTCAAATTTGATCTGGATATAATATTTAGGAATTTAAATTTGTTTCTCTTTGGATTGTGAGAACATATTTTCTTATTAATGAGGCATGTATACTAATATATAAGCAAATTATATGATTCAAATGTTGTGTTTCTTAAATCGATACGTTAACTTTGATTATAACACATCAAATCGTCTACGACTGCATGCTCGTTATTAGACGTTACAAATTGTCTAAACAAAAGAATTTCAGAAATTACTGATACTTTCATGAATATATCTATAAATGATCGACAGCAATCACTAAAATAAATTATTTAAATTGAATTGAAATATATGATGGTTTAAGTTAAGATCAATCACAAAAAACCGATCAATTTATTGCAGTGCATTTTCGTTGTCGTTTGATACTAAAATCAATTCAAACACGGCAAAATTTGTAAGACCGAAGGAAAACAGAGAAAAGACTACACATCCTCTGGTGAAACCATTTGTAGTCTAGAAAATCAAATCATAGTACTTATTGATAAAGTCTGATAAAGCAGGAGGATCGACGACCCTACATGAATAAATGAAAGAAGAAGACGAAGAATATAATAAATAGATTGATTGCTGTTTAAAAATTAGTAATACAATCATTCTTGCAGTCCGTTTCGTTAGTACATAGTTTCTCGAGTATCATAATATTTGTATAACTATGAAGTTTTAATATATCAAATTGATGAAAATAAGGAATGCAATGCATACGGCAAATTACTTAATATTATTTATACACTAAAGTGCGAATATTATTAAAATCAATTTATAACAGTTACTGAAACAGTGCGTCTAGGATAATTTTTCCGTACTTTAATTAAGAGGCATATTTAAATTTACATCAATGACTTGAACTAGTAAAGCTTCGCAAAGCTTTTTATCATAACCTTCAACATTTTGTAACATTTTAGACAAAATTCACATTTGCTAAGTTCTTAGTTTCACATTCGGTCTAAAATAGTAAAAAAAAATTTAGTGTGAAATACATTTATCATTACGATGGACGATATTTACTGGTGGGATATTACATTAAGGATAGCAAAGTAAGTTTTGCCACCAAGATCCATAAACCGTAATTACGATATTTATCTTATTATTACCGATACAAAACAAATTTCAATTCAACATCAAATTTATAAGTGAAAAGCACCAATTAATCAAAAACATGTACTTCTTAGGATGGTGTTTACATTGGATATTCTATGTATAAACCGGGTGTTATATTCACCATCTAATTACATTAACATTAGTAATTTGAACTTAATCCAACATTAATGATTAGTTTGAAAGAAATTGAAAGTAAAAATACACTATTTTTACAAAATATGTGATCCCATCATCATTAAACAAATCACTTATGATATTATGATATTATTCTCATTATGGGTCATGATTTAATTCGAATTTACTAATAAATAAACTATAAATGTATAGATTATTAATCAACATTAGAAAATAGTCATATGTGAAGTGTAATTATATTTAGTGAAAACCAAAATAATAAAAAAAAACATTTGAAAATTGGCCAATTATTTTGTAATTACCTTAAATAAATAATAAATGATTACTATTGTATTTATAGACAGACACACATAGTAAGTAATCATCTATCATATATGACGAAATGTGTCAATACGAAACTAAAAATAGCATGTAAATGTTATCGTTGATACAAATGCCTAAACCTTATGTGAGTACAGTTGTGTCTTAACTATGATTGCTAAGAAGTCCAGTGTATGGCGTCCTTGTGGCGACTACCGTGCACTGAACAACAAAACAGTGCCAGACAAATATCCGATCCCACACATCCAGGATTTCGCGTAGCACCTGAATGGGCATACCGTCTTTTCGACAATAGATCTTGTCCGGGCACATCACCAAATTTCTAAGAACGAGGATGACATTAAAAGGACTGCTTTCATCCATTCCATCACTCGTAAACAGGATTTCTGTTTCGCATACACCAACGAATGGAAACAGCGTCCGTCCACTTACGGATCGAGTTCATAACAGACTACGCCAGACCGCAAACTGTTTGCGAATTACGGCGTTTTCTAGGCTTGGTCATCTTGTCGCAAAACTTGAAGAGAGCCTCACCATGTCAACTATGTCACCTCGATTTCGTCGCACAATACACTTCCATAAATAATGATGTTGGCATATTCGCCCGCAGTTGTATGGCTTATCAAAGGTGCAAAGTTTCGAGGTATACTCGCTGTCCTCTCAGTAAATTTGCAACGGTTCACGAAAAATTCGCTGAAATTCACATTGATCTAGGTGGACCGCTGTCAATTTTCAAGGGATTTCGTAAGCGAATTTATACCTCGCCACTGAGTTCCATTGCGCATAATCAGCGACCAGGTAACTCAGTTTGAATACTTCCTATTTACCGAATTACGTCGGCTTATCGGTTTCCACCGTAGTCGCACCACTGCCTATAATCCAACGGCAAACGGTTTCCTAGAGAGGTGGCATAGGACATTGAAAGCGGCAATCATGTGTGCCGACAATATTCAATGGACTAGGTCACTTCCGTTCGTTTTGTTAAGATTAAGACTGTGAAATTATACATATACATACATACAAATTATTAAAATCACATTCAGTTTAAATGGTTGACAGACAATGCGAAAATCTAATGTGTATGATATTGTTACTGATTTTCATTGATTATAAAAAGTTTTCGATTACGGCAGTAATAAATACTATTAACTAAATTCATTAAAAAAATTTATAATAAAACAATAATTTAAATTATATTCCATGAGAAAACAAGACATAATTCAACTCTAGCGCTGAGTTAAAGATGGTGTAACAATATCGCCGAAACTGTTCACTCTTACTTTAGAACATATGCTTAAGAATGTTCAGAATTTAATAGCGAAAGATTTAATCATTTGTTATTAGACAGATACATGCTATAGTATTGATTGCCCGAACTGTCGACAAAACCCTTACGATGCTAACTGCGAATTTCAGAAAATTGCGCTAAGTATGATTATTTAAAATTATTTCCAGTTCCAAAATTGATAGTTGAGAAAGTAACAATATACAAGTATCTAAGACACACCTAAGGTCATTTGACACAATTTGAAAGAAAATCTTTGAATTTATCTTAGGCAGAAGGTATGCATGTTTCCGTTGTATGTGGAACAGAAGTTATAACCTAGACTGTGAAAACAACTGACAAATAAATTGATTAAATAAATATCTATGCTTAAAATTTGTATAAATTTGGATAACATACATCAGGACGACAGATAAATGCTGGATCTCACGTGGTGAGTTGATATTGAGTTGAGTTGAAATCGATCGGGTTAAATAAAATGCGATCATCGATTGATAAAATAATTATGAAATAGACACATTGTGTAGAAATAAAGAGGAAATCTTCCGCACCAGACAGATGGTATAAAACGTTTTAAAAATAATTGAATGTAACGCACACAAATTAGATATTCGTTGATAGGGTTGGGGATGTCTACGTTCAGTATTAAAAACTAACAAGGACTGAAATTAGTGTATAATGATGATAGGCATTCTACTCGTATTCAACACATGTGATAACAAATGTAAAACATTTCAATTAGTAAGTATGAAGGTAGTATAGACATTGACTATTAATAATAAATGATGCTAAAAAACTGAAAAATTATTTTAGTTGATATGTTGAAAAATGTAATTGACACCAATTATTTCACAATATAAAATAACATTGATTTTTCTAAATACGATATATTTTATTCAATTATCGATATTTTGCAATCATTTTATGCATGAGAAAATTGACGAGTTTCATATATTTAAATATTTAAATCTACGTATTTAAGGTACTTACTGTATATGAATAAGGAATAATAGAAGTTATGTAAAAGCAAGGTAATCAATTTTCTGGTTTGATATTTCTCAAACTCTGTAAGATAGCGATTTATACAGCTGTACAGACATTCATTATATAAAATGTACGTAATCAGCTAGAACTAACCAAATGGTTTAAATTCTGAATAAGTAACGTAAGTCATAGTTTTACATAAGTTACTGACTTTACATCTGGACTTGAAGATTATAATCATAATAAGTTAAGGTATGGTATAGTCGAAATCTTGAAGCTCAAGAGCAATTAGCAAACGATTCTAGATGTAATATTCAATGTCAATTGCTTATGTACAATAGTGTAATGCACAGTGTGCTGCTTATTATATTGGAATGAGAACCACTACGAACCATTTTCATCGCATTGAAAAAAATATTTTTTTTCTAGTAATAGGGCACATATACATGTTCATTGTGTTTATCACTTAACTATACATTGAACAATGTTAGTATAAATATATTTTGCGAAAATCCTACATAATGCATTAAGTCCATAATAGTGTTTAGTTCTAGACTGTCAAGATGAAGATCAGCAATTAATAGCCATTGTTAAATAAATCGCAAAACATGCACATTTTCATTTGCTATATTCCACACCACGTTAATGGGAATCATAGCGCAATAGCCGATTCATTTGAGAACATGTAAAAAAAAAATATAAAATCCTTGGAACGAATTCCATTCGAATATTATATAAATTGGCACTATAATATTTCAGCAAAATTGGATCTTGTAGTTATAGCTCTGTATTCGTTTATATTATACGTGATTACAATAAGGGATGAAAGGTTGTATAATATATAAAAAAACAAAAACTTTACAACATAATTTATTCATATTACTAAAATTTAGTTTTATATTTATGAATAGAAATTCACCAGACTTCTAGAATAAAGATACTGAATATAACATTTATTTGACAGATAATTGCTTTCATGCATTTTTGCAAACTTTACGTTACCGGTATTCAATTGCCATTGTTCTATTTTGTACCAATTATTCTTTTGAGAAATATTTCATTATCATATAATAATGTCGATAATAAACATAAAAGATTTTAATGCAGACAACAATCCACAACTTCCTAAACTTGTGCCTACAGTTTTTCGTTTTTGCTAAATACGAGAACGAATAGTTAGATAGGTCACTCAAATTACGGTATTGTACTATCATCCGGGGAGCATTTCTGAAGCATAAGAGAATTTTCTATTTTAATTTTTATTTTTTTTTTTTAAACATTTCACTTTTAATATTTAATAACCTCAGTTGACCTTAATTTTGTTTGATGGAATCTAAAAGATGTTATTCTAAAAATTTTGTTGACTATCAAAAGGAGAAATCGGTTTAAGCAAAATGTATAATACACTCTGGTTTAGGGCACTTAAATTTTATATACTTTTGTATTCAAAGGTTTTGAATATAAAAAATTATAATAAACATTTTTGGGTGAATACTAAAATTTTGAATAAAATAAAATAAA
>JANSTX010054823.1:0-10692 GCA_027564355.1 Penthetria funebris | reverse complement strand
CATGTAGCTGCACTTTTTATACAAAATAAATTTGCTAACAATGTTTTGGTAAAGCTTTTGTGATTCCACTACTTAGGCGTCCCCACAGTTGGGTCCATAATGAATTTAGGGATTAAAACCTATATTGTCAAAACATCAATTTTATTTGGCCACTACATTCGCCTCCCACTATTTAATTTAACTTAACATCATATACAGATTCTAGTTTGGTTTATAGGTGGTTCACACAAACTATAAGCATTTTCTATGTTTATATTAATTAGCCTCAAATCAAATGTTTCTCGAGTTAAAAGTAGTTGCCGATCGAAATAATAATAATAATATGGAAAATTCATTTTTACAATTACCAAACTTTTTAAATTATATGAAGTATTAATAAGAAATAGGTTCTAATTACAAATTACGTGAGGAGATATTGCAAGGTAACAAATCAAGAACTTTAAAACGCTCACAAAAAAAAAAAAAAAAACAAAAAAAAAGCATTTTAAACTTTTATGATGGTAAAGTTTTAAAAGAAAAATCGAAAAGTTTTTAATTATTCAAGTGGCAGCAGCTGATGCTAATGATTATATAAACTGCTAAATTTCTTAAATTTTAATTATACATTAAAAAAGAACATCAAATTCATATTTTACTGTTCATGAATTTTAGAAACAAAAGGATATTTTGTAAACTAAGGAAGAAATAATAATTAATTAATGTAACGGTAGTTCTTAATTAATTAGATGAGAATTATGTATTTACGATGGTAATTACACTCGCGTTATTAAGTGCAATATTGTTGGAAGTTAACCAATTATTTAATTAATGTTTAAATGTTTAAGTAAGAACTTTTAATTTTTAAAACTCTTCTTTCTTTTTTTTTTAATGCATTGGAAACGTTTATTTATGGCTGAATACAATAAATAAGGTTATGGCAACAATTATACGGCGATGGGAGATGCGTTTAGTGTTGGAACTGGGTATTCGTAAAGAACGAAATGATTTGAGACCTCCTGGGTCGATCGTACACGAATCATACGGTCAAACCGACCGACTGGAAGATCTTGAGTTTGCCGACTAAATAAATTTATTAAATGAGATTTTTGTCTTAGTATGGCAGTTCTTGAGGTATTGAATAGCATTGTCAACTAAAGAATGTTTAAAAATGATCACATATTCATGCGAATATTACAAGATATGCACTTGACAGATCTTCCAAAAATACCGTGATGAAGAAAAATGCGTATAGTAGTTAATGCATTAAAGTAAAGGTGTGTGTCAATGTCAGTGGATGGCGTAAGTAATAATTTTTTAGCATAACCAACAAAATTTAGATTGTTAATAAAATAGAATGTTGCCCAGAAATCTTACACGTAGAAATCTTAGACTAACAAATGTATACAATTTTAGACATATTTTCAATTAAATTTGTGAATTCTAATATAACATGCAGCTGGAATCGTGGGAAACAAATACTCTGATCTAGATTTTAAACAAAATTTGTGATATACAATATAATATATGGCTGGCAGGAACTTTCTGTTTGTCAGGAAGCGGTCAACATTCAAAAGAGAGCATATATCCGGAACAGGAGCATGCATTACCATCTATCTACAATTAATTATTCCTAATAAATTTGAATGTGTCTCCAAATAAATTCTCTATAACCATAATTGTTTGTGTTATACTTTGGATATATCCAACCAGCTGTACAATATTATTTCAATACGTCGGTTTACATGGTGAAATTTGATATAATAGAATTTAAATATTATTCGTATCTAGTCCATAGTTTAGCTTTAGAGAGTAAATTTAATTAAAATGTACTCTAGGGCATCATATATTATATATACGAGTATATATTTAATGTTTGGCCACCCCAGTATTCATATGCTATGCAATTTAATTGAAGATTGATGATTAAAATCATATTATGGATGTTGGTATTTAATTTGAAAGGAATATATAATGTACTACTAGTATACTCGTATATATTATGATACATTCATAGTAAGATATTCTAGAATATAATTCATTAGTATGCATCATATGATTTTATCAGAACATTAATTTAATCGGTGACATTGTAAGCATATAATATAAATAAATGAATGTTAAATTGTGGCATAAATTCTGAAAATGCAATTCATTCAAAAATGTAATTACCGTACTGATGAGAACTATTAGATCGAATTCGCATTATCGTATTTAGGACGATTTTCACAATTGATGGATGGCGATGCTGAAAAAGATGTTAAAAAAAAGTTGTGCATCAAATCTAACTGTTTATCGATACTATTGTATAAATGCGATACATTGAAGATGATAAATAATATCGTGTCACAAATTCATATATTCTATAGCTAAATACAATATCAATCGAGAATTTCTAGAGACTGGTAAATCTGGACGCAATGAATAAGGTCGTCAGTCAAAGAAAGTGGAATTGGATGGACGATACACTGGGGCGACCTTTAAAATACATATTGATGGATATTATTATTAATCTCATTAATTCTCACAGAGCAATAGCAAATTAGGTTTTTTTTATCTTTTTTTTTTGCTGTAAATATATCAAAATTTATATTTGTACAGATATTTACAAATTAATTCGTGAATTATTTGATTTTTGGAGGATGTAAAATGCAATTAATTAAAGTATGTTCGTATATTTGATTCAATGATTGAAAATTTTGGCATAATTTATTCGGTTAAATAGTAAACAAAAGTTGAAATAAATATAATAAACATGTGAAAATAATATTTAGAGATAATATGGTAATCTAGCGCATAAATAGCATCAAAATTCTACCAAGAATTTAATTTATTTATACAGGTTTATTAATTATATACTCGTAAATTACTAAACAAATAAAATTTCAATCAGGTGGCCCAGCAAAGGAAGTGAAATCTAATGAATGATTTAATTTAATAGAATCATTTTCGGATTTTACAAAATATAAATAAATTTAAAGTGTTTTTGTTTTTATATTACTGCTAGCTAGCTTCTAATCGACGTCAGTGATTCACAGAAAGTATCTAAAGAGTGTAATTAAATTCAACAGACGCATATATCCGTTAACGAACGTCATATCTTTTTTAATGAGTTTAACTACCTGTAAATAAAATTGTAGGTGTTATAATTTACGTCATTCCAAAATAAATAAATCTAAGCTAATTAAAAATATATAGTTTTTACCAAAAATTGAAAAGAACAATATATAAATTAAGTTTCTATAACTTATATGTACATGAGTTTGTGTCGAAAATAATTTAATTTCCATGGTCCTTCGAGTCGGCATTCATATTAATGTATACGAAATTTTAATTACATAGGAATGTATTGCGAATACAACTAAATTTGAGTAGAATTCATAATTTTATTAGTAATTTCAGATGTTGCTTAACCTGTTTTTGTCTCCTAGCGGTCATCGGAAACACGATCTGTTAATTATGGCGTTTGAATTTATTGGAAAGTAATGGAAACTATAACTGTTGGTACATACAAACAAATATTGGGAACGGTCACATGGGAGCGTTCCCTATATTTACGAATGTACCTTATGACGTACAGGTTAAGATGACGATGATATTGTTGTACATAGACATAAAAAGTAATTGCAAAAAGACGAAAGACTTTATAAGAAATATTCATAAAAAAACATTAAGGGAAAAACAAACGCAATACAATAAAAACAAAAGCGAGCTTGTAAGTTTCATATAAACAGAACAGTACGGTATGCACGTATAAATACGAAGCTTCAATTTTTTTAAAAAAATACTTCATATATAAATAACATCCTTTAATATCCCTCCAAGAAGGACGATATTCATATATAAAACAACAATGTTATTTATAACGGAAAAAGGAACGAATTGCGTAAAACACAGAAAAATATGCATAAATAATTTATTACACATGAATTATTATATGAAGCTTTTTGAATAATACCTTAATAAATTATGGGAGAAAAGATTTTTTATTATTTTTATTACTATAAGGTTTTAAATGACAAGTAAAAAAACAAATAACTTCTTTAAATCTTTTGATTTTATGTAATAAAAACAAAAACAACAGCATTATGTAAACGGCGAACGAACATAATTTATCTAGCATACATCCATTTACTAGCTACAAGAGTATGAAAATTTAATGTAATTATATAGTTTTTCACACTACAAGGCAATTACCTCAATAGTTTTTTTAAATTCATGAAATATAAAGAAATACTGCAGAAAATGTTAGCGTCAAAATGGTCGACAAAGTTGGAGCCTACTTTAAGGTATATCAATTTCAAAGAATTTTGAACTGCTACTATCTAACGTATACAATAACCATTCACTTTGAAATAAAGAAACGGACAGGAATTTAAAACATAAATAAAATTTGAACAACAAGCGATTTGTAGTAAGATTTAATACGCTAAATAGGAAAACAATAATCACCAAATCAAATTGTTTTCTGCAGCTTGACATAGCAAACGCGTTAAACAGTGGTCAGGGTTAGGATCAATCACAGAACTGAATTGAAATCTAGGCCTAGTACCTGTAATGCAACTGGAAACGTCATTTGATACTAACATCTAATCAGACACAGCTAAAATTACAGATGCCAATTAGTAATTAACATACAACTACACCAACCTATGCAACTGCGTGTTTGCATCTTACACTGCTGAAATACTTAATTATATAAGAAACGTCAACTAATGACCTCGGATCGAATAGGAACACGATGACGACTTTTGGCTTACGCAAACGGATACGATTCGGAATCTGGAACGTTAGAACAATGCTTAAACGGACATAATTAGCGTAGGTAGCAGCGCCAAGACCAGACCAATTAGAATGTGCAGGCAAACCACAATATATCAGTAAACTAACTTCAATTTCAACTACACAATGGTAGAGTGAAATTCAACTTACATTATTACATATGTACAAATAATCAAAATATCCATTAAATATTGGCATTTCCCACGAGCTGTTGGAAAATTTTCAAATGGATTGAATAATATTTGGCACACGTTCATAATTGGCAAATCAATCACAATTTAATTGATTGGATTTTAAATAAACTGTGGCATTTCTATACACATTCGGTTTTATACTATAATCATCTTTTTTTGTTATTGAACTTTGGGAAGAGTAGAGAAATCGATCATCAAATTTCAATTCAATTTTTTTTTTCTAAATTTAATTACTTAAATAAATTGAAAAACATTTTTTTAAATAAATTATTACGCTGTAACATAATAAATTATTGGTTCTTTATTCTGAAAATCGTAATTAGCACAAGAAAAATAAGAACGCACCCAAAGAATTTGCTGTCAACAAAAGACATCACGTAGTAAAATATATATGCATTAAAACATCAACGAATAGACGCCATTATTCAAGATATCTGGTCAGCATCTCCACATCATCCCCTTCCACGACATCAGCGCCAAACGACATCACCTTCACGTCAATCTACACAAATTCTCGTTTAATATTCTATTTGGTCACAAAATTCTAAATCGGCTGCGGTGCATATTGACAAAAACTTGAATTTGTGACACGATGTTTTTTGTCACCTTCCAAGTTTCGCAGTACTACAATATAGTATCAACTTTAGGTGGAAAATAGATTATATGAGATCATGCAACATAACAAATTTATTATGAATGCCAAACTTTATATGTGCCTTCTGTATGCGTCACATCAAAAATATTGAAAGTACTATACTTCATCTATTTCTTCGCCATTGATGCCAATCTTTATTATTGTCGTCATTAGGCCGACTTATGAGCTACTGCATTCGAAAAGGCTTCGAATTTCATCTTTATGTCCGAGGCAAATGCCATCAGGAAAATCCAGATTTTCAAGTCGACTGATTAGACTCTATCTGTATGGGTATATTTACTAGTCGAAGACGAGCGGAAACAATAACGGATACAGTATTCATTACAACATGTTGTTTGCCAATCAATTGACTATTCAACAGTAATTCTAAATGCATTTATGTGGTATGCGCAAGACCTACCAGGTCTGAAACCCGCCTGTTCCCCACGAATACCTGGTTCTAAAACTGAAATGGAATTCAATATTATTGAAATGTCGTCCAAGTCAACATTTCGGGTGATATATTATCGGTTGCAACTATCTTAGCGCCTCGTAAGTGTTGTTGTGCGGATTGGATGTCACCATAACTTGGAGCAGAAAGTCAAACTGTTTTGAAGCCGGTATCCGGTCAACCGACTTGAAATTCGAGCATATTCAGGAGCTGTTTTCCATCTTTCCGTTGCTTAATCTCAATTGAGATCTGCTCCTGTAGCATTCATTGAAAAATTTGCTGTAATTCATTTTTCACTACCCCTTTGACGTCTTCTTCATATACGAAGTTTTATAATTTTAGAAACAAACACGAACTCCTTCTAGACAAAATGACTTACAGTGTGGGATTTTTACTTGACTATGTGAGATTTATAGATTGCAATTAATTTACCATATGAAGCAACTGCGAGCAATTCACCGTGAGTGCTTTTTAGTGTATGTTCACATTTTACGTTTCGGGATTTTTTTACCATATAAGATTTTACTTTGTGTGTGAGGGATTTTTGAGTAACAATCAAATTAATTTTGTCTTATTGGTCTAGTGCTTATTAGAAATGGTTTCCTAATATGAATTTTTTTTTGGAAATTTAATTAAAACTTTCCAAACTTGAATTGTGTAGCGTTTTTTAATTAATTTTGTGGTAATTCTTATTTTGTGTTGTACATTTTACAATTTAGATTTTTTTTTTTTCACTGTTTGGATCATAAAATGTACGAATAAAAACATATTTTATGTTGGGGGAAACAAGCAAAAAAAAAAATAAAAAAAAAAACTGTCTTTTATTTGTGTTAAATTTAATGCAGAGAAACAAAATAAAAAAAAAACCCTTGATGACCATGAATTTTATTTTCATATGATAAATTTATAAATGTTATGCTTATCATATTTCAATATCAATGGTAACCCTGAGCATATGTAAGTTATTGTATAGTCACAGTCCACATAAATAAATAAAATACATGTGGAATGCATGTATGATACATAAAAAATACCGGAAGGAAAATAAACGTGAAAAGGGGAGCTTGTTCATACTTTCCATATGTTAATAACAAAGTTGAATTTTTTATAAATCTTGGTCAGGACAGCATATGAAAATATACATATAATTATCAGTCAATGGAAAACATGATGTTATTCAGGGTATATTCGAATATATCATCTACTTTACTACAACTAGAAATGGAGCAATCATGATCGAATTTTAGCAAAAATCGATACTCAAAAGTATAAAACCTCCCTTACATTGCATAAATTCATCATGTGATATTTATTTTGCAAGACACTGTCGCAAGAGCAATTAATGGTGGAAAAGATAATATTTCTCTACTCTATTCAACGAAAAAGTATAATTAATCCAAACTATGTTTAAAATTACTGATATCACGTCATACTAAACATAATCGGTTAAGAGAAGTTTTAGACTTATATTTAGACTTATACTAAAAACTTGAATCTAAGTAACCATATAGTACTGTTTTCCAGTAGATCTTATGCTATTATGGAGATCATATTCGTCATTGATTTACACAAATCTCACATTACTCATTATATTCTACATTTATTATTAGATTATCCAGTATTTTGAAGTAACATTCACAACAATCATGTCAAAAATCCAAGTTTTTGACAATAATTATAAGAAATGCATGTAGACTGCACAATTCACAAAGCAGTAGAAAATCTGCGTTCAAAAAATAACATGGCGGACCACTGTCATTAAAAGAGTCAGGTACAAGTGGTTTAATATGCGCAGTGAAGTAAAGCTGCGATAGCTTGAAATTTTGTTACCGCGCGGAGTTGATGACAGCTCGATCTACTGAGAAGTGAGACACCATTTCGGAACTGTTATAGAATACCTTTTTTGGCATCGTATCCCATCGATGAACAAAGTGAAAATGTCTATCGTCAACCGGTTTCGAATCACTCGTAGCAAATAAACTAATATATATTTTCATTCTCATAATTCTCACGTTAATATCAACTAAAGTCATTTACCTATAGACTGCATTCACATAATCAACTTCATGCGTGAGTCATCCAGCTGAAATCTTAAACTTTCCAATGAACAATCCGAACTATAATGCTCATATTTATATTTTACAAGGTTTTTCAATTAGGGTCACAAAAAGTTTTATAGCTGTTCCATTTAATAAACTAATAATTTATTGTTTTTCCATATATGAATGTCATTTTGCTGTCATAACCAATATGAATTGTCTTCATATTTTGGATAATTTTTCTTTTGCCTATGACATGCAGAATCTTATAAACAATAACTTCATAATTATGAAGAAGGCCCACAAATGAGGGTTAAACTAATTTAATCAAATATTTCTATATTCACCAATTACAGTACATAAGGCGGAATAAATTGATGGGGTAGTGAAATACGAGCATATAAAATAAATTTTAACTGTAAATATTCATATGAAAATGGAAACTATTATAATATTTAAGGGTATAGAATTATGTATTCTAAATCTTCTTGTGTACGTACGTCGTCTGTCTTAAAGAAAACGTTAATATTAGAGTATACACCACAAATAACAAAGCATTTTAATAAATAAGCAAAAAGAAAGAATGAAGTAAGATAAAGTAAAGCAAAACAACTACCCTAAACAATAAAAATAAAAAAAAATCTTATGGAACTTATCATTGTCGAATGGGTACAACATGGAGAGAACATACTGTTTTCATTTGATATTTTCTTCTATTATAATATGATATGTATGTAACTAAGGGAAACAAGATAAGACTGAATCAGAAAATAACTGGAAGTTGCCAAAAGTTTCCCACATATAAGAGTTGTATATTATTGTGGGTGTTTTGATTTATTATTTTGTGGAACAAATATTCGTTATTTATATGTTCAATGTTGAAATTCGTAACGTTAAGCTTAGATATTAGTCTCTTCAAATTACTATTGGTTTAACCTAAATGAAAATAATTTCACTATGTGGTTAGAATATTGCAGAAAATAGCTGCATTGCAAACATAAAGGAAGAGGCAAACGCTGTGAATCACCAACATAAAAGACAACAAAACATCAACGATCAAATTATTGAAATGCAACAACGCATCTTCTGTCTATCTCGAAAATTTAGTGTGTTTTGACGAGAAAATCATCACTGTTTGGCTACACAAAAAGCAAACAAAACTATTGTGTGTGGTTGGCGAGATCAAGTACACCGACAATTTGGACAACCTAGTTGGTATGCATAAACAATGATAGCTTGAACGAATGTGATTGCAACAAACTTTTTGCGTCATTTATGTTAACAAATTTTGCCGTAACAAAGTAGCAATTCCGAAATGTAATAAAACACAGAAAAATTATTTGAAGAATAAAAAAAATTTAAACCATTTTTGTATGTAACCATTGTGTAATTGTTGAACTGTTTCATAAGTGAATTATTATCATACAAATGATTTTCAAGTAGTCATAGTATGAGTACTTTGGATTCCGGAAAATTTCAACAGAAAACAATTAACAATAACATAAAAGGAAAATTAAATGTAAAACCAACATAATTGCAATTAAAAAATGTAGTGCAAATTATTGAGGGTACTGAAAAGTTACACAATAGTTTGGATTAAAACAAAATAATTGGCGGCAATGACTGAAGTACTCTAAATTATACTATAAACCGCTGAGAATGCTATTGTAATGATGACCATTGTATGGATCAATAATATGAATAATTGTGACTATAAAATAGGATATGGGTCTTGATCTTTCACACAATAATTTCCATACCCATTTATCGCAATGCTTTAAATGAATATTTTACAAATCTAAGAGAAATGGGCTATACAGGATACAGGATATTGTTTCAATCAAAAACTATACTGAATTATTGCTAGATGCACTATTCAGGCACATTTGAAATCTCGTATAAAAATTGCTTCAAGTTACTCTAAAAGTTTTGGATAATGATTACTACAAAACTAGTATAACAAAATACAGTATAACAGTATAACAGTTAATCATAATTGTGAACAATAAAATTGGAGACAGTTAGTTAGAACATCTAGAATGTCGTTGCAGAAATTTCTTATATCTCTTGTTATTTTTAATGTTTTCGCTGTCAATTCGCTCTTTTAAAATCGTACTACGTGACTGTATTGTGACTAGAAATTCGAACTAATTTAATGGAAAATAGTAATATTTTGCATTATACTATATATAATTAATTTAAATTTTTGGCTACAAATCTTAGATAATTTAATGATTTTAAAAAAATGAGTGTGTACGTTGTTTCCTTGAAAACTTCAATTTAATAAAAATATTATTTTATAAAAAACTAAGTGCACCAGAATATTCACTACTATTTATTTTCTTGATAAAAATTGAGAAAATCATTTATTTTAAAATCTATTAATAAAGAAAAACTACAAGAAAAATTCTGAATTACAAGTACCTACATTTCCTTCTTCTTCCAATAGTTTACACAGGATATTGATTTGTCTATTTTAACATGCTGATATTAAATTATATATAAAAAAAAAAAAATGTAATTGCGATGCATGAAGAATTGTGAGTAGATAGACCCACACTATTGGCCATTTGTGTCTCGGCTAAGTGCGGTTTGAATATTTGCTAAGTAGCTTTA
>JANSTX010054822.1:9638-27116 GCA_027564355.1 Penthetria funebris | reverse complement strand
GCTGATATTCTTGATAAATATAACCAAGAGATTTTCTGACGTTTACCATGATAATCACGTTTTTCTTTAATTTTACGAAAACATGTACGACCAAGACGATGTAATTTTAAACAAATTGGATTACCATCTTCATCAGCAACTGTATAAATATTGGATTCTTTGCCAATACCAATTTGATTACCAAATGAAGCAACTGAACCACGTAATGTTAATGATTTTAATGCCAAATAATCATATCCGGAATTTGTTAAACGGTAACCATCATCTAGAAGACAAAATAAATCAATAGGAATAATTCTCTTGGATACAACATTGTGCAATTGTGCACTTACATTTTTTTCCTCTTTCATATGTTAATAATTTATGTTTACATAATTCACGTAATAATTTATGTACACCACCAGATTTTAAATTTGCAATTGAAGCAGCCAATGATCCAGGAACAAGTTCATGATTTTTCATACCCATTTCAATCTACATTATATTTGTTTGATTTTATTTTTATTTAATAACAAAAAAAAAAAACAAATATTAATAATATAATATTATATACATACAGCAGTTAGAACACGAAAATCTTCTTTTGTTAAATAACGTAAAATTGTTACATTTAATTTGCCCATTTTAAATTGATTTTAAAAAAATAAAGAGTGTATGTGTTTTTTATAATCATCCACATGTGAATTTTATTTTTTATTTGATTATATGACAATTCTAATGTCAATATAAATTTATCAAAGGTTGTCAAATTTATGTTTCACATAAATTAGAATCCACACGTTTATGGAAGATATTTATAATAAATTTTAAATACTATTTATCAAATAGGTATTAATTCAATGATTAATAATAATATTAATAATAATTTTAGTAATAATGTAATTAAATTTTTTATATTAATAATACAAAAATAATAATTTTGTTTAAAAATCATTAGAATAAATTTTATGTGAAAACCATATTATTTAATTATGCAAACTAAGGATATACAAACGAATGCAATACCGGTCTGGTTGTCGAACAAAAAAAAACTGGGTGTGTGTAGTTTTTTTTTTGGCTGCTACGAGAATTTCCTCGAGTTCTCCGTCAGTCTACCACTTATATCTTTTGTAAATTTATTATTATTTTTTATTATACATTATTTAAATTATCTCTTTATTTTATAGTTTATCTTTTTTACTTAAATACTAAAGTAATTAGTTGTGTTTGTGTGTGTCCATTATTAAAGACTAAAAGTTTCGGAACTTTTAATTGATTCTACAGAAATTACTTGATACAAAATAAAACAATGGGAATAAAGGAATTTGATATTACTTTGGACAATCCCTGGAATACTTATTATGCAGGTTAATAAGTTGTTTTACAAAAAATAGTGCATTACAATATGTTGGTCCTACTCCTAATTTGTACTCGTATTTTTTTTTTTTGTAGGCCAAACTGTTAATGGTGAAGTAAAATTTACATTTGATTCAGAAAAAAAGATTCGTGGTAAGTGTGATATTTTTGTTTCTTTACATAAATCGGAATGTAATTTTTAACTTCTATGTATATATATATATATATAACATCTATCTATAGACTTGTTCTGTAACTTGTCATTTAAATATTCAGCTTTTACATAACTTTTTTTAGTTTGATTAATTTTTTATAAATTACACATCAATGGGAACCTTTTTTCCATTTTCACATAGTTGTTCATCTGTTCAATTCTATTTTAATCATTCACCAAAAATAACCAACAGCAATCAGTAGCAAACAAATGGCAAAAGTAAAAAGTATGGCATTTTTAACATATTATTTAATGATGGAAATAAGAATTGTTATTGGATTGAAGGCATTATAAAAATTTGCATATTACAAAGTATGAAATAGTTTTTGTCTTTCTTGTAACAAAATATAAAGTAATTTTATTTATAACTGTATAACAGAATGTGTGCGTGTATCTTCTATAAATGGTGTATACCTAAAGAAAGATAGACGAATTTGTCGACCATAAATAATGTTAAGTTTAATCGAAAGTAAAATTTTGGTAATAAATTTTGATGACGATTTAGAGATCTTTTGTTAATTCAATTGTTGTTGTGTATTATTCAATCAGGTTTTTAGGAAGGTATTTATTTTTATATATATTTTGGAAGTTATTATTCTATGACATCACCTTGTATTCATTTCATGTTATTCGTCTAATTTTTACATGATAATCGCTGATATATAAGTTGGTGTATAATTCTGATGAAAAGTTACTTTTTGCTTTGCTAAATGCAATTGTTTTTTCTTAATTTCATGTTTCACACAGCCTACTAAAATTCGAATTACGTATAAACAGGTTCAAGTAACGTTGACAAGTGGTAAGAGTAATACATTTTCAATTGATTGTAAGCAAACGCGGCACCAAACTTGCTGGCAGCTTTTTCATATGTGTAATGTTTGTGTAAGATGTTATGTTCACGTTCACATAAAGGAACGTATAAATGTGAGGTAGGAAGAAAGAATAAAGAAGAAAAACAATAGTTCGTCGGCGATTTGGCGAACACCTTAATATATGATGAAGCGTTCGACGCACATTTTGAGACAAGTCGCTAAGAACGTTCTTGGTGTCATTAGTTATGAAAGGAAGGAATTTAATTAGTGATGATACTTGGTATCTAATAATGAGGAGGTGTTGAACATAAAGAATGTAATTCAAAATAGCAATGCAAAATTCGGGTAAAGGTGAATTTTCATTTTATACTTATAAACCTTGTCTCGTCTTTTGTCTCTGTTCTGAACCACTCAAAACCTAGAAGACTCGTCTCTTAAAATCGATTTTTATTGGCTGTTGTAGGAAAAAAAGGACGAGACGAGGCTAATAAGTCTACAATGAAAATCCACGTGAACGTTTAAATAATTATGATGTATTTTCGTTCTGCAACTGATGAACGGTGATATTACCACCGTTCATCAGTTGTATTTTGTATTTTTTATATACTTGTACAACAAAATTACTTTTTTTTATTGAATTTTTTCAGTAAATAATTTAATTGATAATTACAGTCTTTTGTTATTATGGGTATGGCAATTATCTTTATATTAAATATAAATTAAAATTCTCGTACTGACTAAAACTGTGTCATCATTAATTGTTATATTTTATAGATTAATATATTAATTTACTATAGATGAGATATTCATACAGGGGTTTTTCTTTTGGTTGCTGTAGTGTTCTGGGAGATGACGTGAAATTCATATTTTTATTTAATAAAAATAAATTCATATCTTATTTATTTACTTAACGATTATATTAATTTAATGATGCAAAAGTAATTGTTTTATCTTTATTTTTAAATATTAAATATTTACAAAATGATGCAAATTAATTTGCACGAAGAATATCAGTAATTATAAGTTATAAATAATTAACATTTAAAGTCCATATCAAATAATTAAATGAGTAGTCTTATAAAATTAAAATAAAATATTTATTGTACTTATTATTTATTTGATACTGCAAAAATGTGTGGCGATGATCTAACACATTTATTAATACGAGTATACTCATTATACCATACGTTAATGAGTTTTAACATTCAAACATGCATCGTTTATTCAATGTTATAGATTAAAATCCATCTCTGGTCTAGACACTTTAATTACGGTTCTTCTTATCCACTTTGTTTTTGTACGACCAATTGCAATTGATTACTAAATACTCAATTTCACTGTTTTCAGTTGACAAATTATGATCATCGTCTCAAGCGATCTGCCAATAATAAATAACCTAGAATTTAGTGTTATTAAACAAATATTATAAAACATTTTCTCACATTAGGTATTGTCATACGTTTTTTGGGCGAGGCAAATACTAAATGGACTGAAACAAAAACGGTAAAAGATCGTGAAGGAAAAGAACACAGTGAAACTGAAACACTAACCGGTCATGAAGAATATTTCCAAATACAATATTATTTACTTGGTGGAAAAAATAGTATAAAAATTTTTTTTTTTCGTATAATATGATAATAATAAAAGAAAAAATATATTTTTTATAGGTGCAGAAATAACGCTACCACCGGGTACCCATAAATATCCATTTACCTGTGCATTACCACCAACATTACCATCATCTTTCGAAGGTGAATGGGGTCAGGTTCGCTATACTGTAAAAATAACACTTGATCGACCATGGAAATTTGATCAAGACTCAAAAATGGCTTTCACAGTAATTACACCAGTCGATTTGAATCAGAATCCACGTATAAAGGAACCATTTACATTAGAAATGGATAAATCATTTTGTTGTTGTTGTTGTCGATCTGGTCCACTTTGTGCAATTGTTAAAATTCCAGTTACTGGTTATGTTTCTGGTCAAATAATTCCAATGACTGTTGAAATTGATAATCTCAGTAATGTTAACATTAATGATGTTGTAATTATGTTACGTAAAATTGTTAAATTTTACACAAATCAACCACGTCGTGATATAAAACAAGATAAAATAACTATTGCTGAACTAAAATTTGGTGCTGTGGCAGCACATGACAGTCAAACTTGGCAAAAACAATTTGAAATACCACCATTGCCACCATCGAATTTGGTCAATTGTGGTATCATTGATTTAGATTATGAACTTAAGGTAAAATGCAATTGAGTCATTTTTGTTTTTTTTTTTTTAAATAAATAAATTTTACATTTAAATAACAATTTACATTCAAAAGGTTGAAGTTGATGTTAATGGATTACATGCAAATTTAGATGGTAAAATACCAATTGTTTTGGGTACAATACCATTAACATCATTTGTATCACCGGCACCATATACCGATAATCCAGAAGCACATAAACAACAACAACAACAGCAGGATATGTCAATGGTACCAACGCATCCAGTGAGTCCAGCAAGTCCACAAGGTAATAATATGATGAATGGTGCTGGAGGTGGTGCTGTCGGTTGGAATATGATCAGTCCAAATACAGCTTATCCAAATATGCGTAAGTAATAATTTGGTTATAATATTTTTATAAATTTTTATGAATTATTTAAAAATAAATTTGTATATTTTTAGCACTTCCAAATTTCCTAGAAACTCAATATAAAGGAAAAATTGCCGATCAACATGATTCTCAACATACGAAAATAATTGGAGCAGTAGATTTTGCTCCAAGATATCCAACATTTGCGTTTAATCCGAATCCTCAACCACCTACAAATTACTAAAATTTTATTCAATTACTATATACGATTATTAAAAAGAATCAAAAGTAAGCATAATTTTATAAGAAATTCAGCTATTAGAATATACGTGTATACAAACAAAATAAATATTGTAAAGCCGCACATTTTATGTTATTAAATAATACTCCTTTATTCTTTATTATTATAAATAAATAAGACGAATGTTTCTATTTTTGTTATAAACATGCTTGATAAAATTTATATATTATATACAAATGATATTAATAAATAAAAAAAATACAATGATTTATATTTACTATAATATGTTAATGTTAAATACTTATATGTCCCCGTTCTATTGTCTGTTTAAAATGAAAAGAGAACTGAAATTATTCAGAATTATTCAATTCTACTTTTCATCTTCTACAACAGAACACTTTTGTGTATATATTATCTAACTTCTGGTTCATCGTCATCTTCATCACCACCAGTCTATTTATTGATAAAAATTCTAACACTTAACGCGACTTGGAGAATGTAATGTTTTCGGGTTACAACCGTCTGCGGTGATATTGAACGGAAGTAGATGTTATTTAATAATACTGTAAAATATCAATTTGCAATTGACAGACTATTTGATTTTATATACATTAATTGTTAATAATTTTTACTCTTTTAGCACAAGATAAATAATATACACTGATGTAACAACATTTGGCTAAATAAACCACTTGAACGACTAGTTACGAAAGTGGAAACAACAACTTGAACTTAAAAATTACACAATAACTGATAAGATTTGGCTATATCTTTTTTATTTTTTGTAATTATTTTGTGATAAATTATTACAATTATTAGTATAATTTAATTGTTTCAAAGGTTAACATCCGGTTAATTTTTAAAAGTTTTCCTAAATTGGAGGTTCCCATAACATTTGGTTTTTTTTTTTTGTGTGTTTTTCACTTTCAATACACGTAAAAATGGTTATTAAATGTGAAATTAAATTTGATAATAATCCTTATGGTATTTACTTTTCTGGACAAATGCTATCTGGACGTGCAGAAATTACTGTGGATAAACCAAAAAGAGTTAAAGGTAATGTTAGGGAAAATCCAAAAGGACCACGAGCTATTCATAAATCCAATAAATAATTTGCTTTTAAATATACACGTTATTATGTTGATCCAAACTTATACTATAATAATTCAAAAAAAAATTGCAATTTGTATATCTTTGCTTCATTTCTATAATTTAAAACATAATTTTTCATAGAATAAAAAATGTAAAAAAAAAACCCATTTTTCTCTTACAAATAAATAAAAGCCATTTGTCTTAAAATTAATGGACTTGCAAAGTGTGGATGGACTGAAAGACATACCACGGGTACTGGAAAACATCGTAATGCACGTAACATACGTTATAGGGGATGTGAAGATTACCTATCTACAATAATACATGTTTTAGGACCTGATCAACAGGGTAAGTTAAAAACATTGTTGTTGATTTTTGTTCTTTTTCCCATTTCAGGTATTCGTATTCAAATTATTGGACAAGCAAAGACATGTTGGAGTGAACAACAAACACAATATATTGATGGGAAACATCAGACAAAAGATGTTTATTATCAGGCAATTGAAATGTACTTAGAAGCAAGAACAATTTTAGGATATGCCGAAAATGGTAATCAATCTATAAAGACACAATAAATATAGTGTTACATTGTTGTTGTATTTGAAAGTAATGGAGCTGATGAGGTATACTTGTTTTTTTTTTCTAAATAAGTCGTAATTATCCACAAAAAATAATATAAAAGAAGAAACAATTTATATCTAGCATATATATACATTAAAAGGAATTTATTTAACAATGTAATTAATTATCGTGATTATGGAGTAAGGCGATAAAGTATCCATATAAATATACTGTTTGCGTGCAATTCGCTATCTCTGCAAATTATTTATTTATTTATCTAAATAAAAATTAAAAAATTTGATTAGATAAGTCCATTTCAATAAATTTAAATACGTTAATGTGAAGTGAATACGATAACATTACGTATATCTCGCATTTCTGATATTACCAAAAAAAAAAAAGTATTATCTCACATTGTATTCCAAATCGTCCCTATTAACTATAGTTACAGTCAGTTTATCATCGCATCCGATAGATTTGATATTTGATTGATTATCGAACTATTTGGAAAGTATAACGCTTCTGTTTCAAATAACACTGGTGGTTTCAAGTTCTATTGAAATATATGTATATAAAACTTTACATGAAGTTTCATCGTAATTGTTTTGATGCAGTTATTGCTCATAATATACGAACTTTAATAACTGATTAGGGTGGGAACATTCAGGTCATGATTTTAAAAATTTAGAAACTCAACTTGCAAACCTCATTTGTCTACTTTACAAATTTGGAGTCTATTTGAAAATTAATTTTCAGTTCTCAACGCAAATGAATTTCAAAAATAATTCGAAAAGACAGAGATTTCATCGTTGGTCGTATTATGTAGATACTGTCCAGATGAATGAAGGGGGTGCTCAGAGTTAAAAAGTTATAAAATGCAAATCTTCAAATTGAGAAATGAACATTTGGCATTATAACAACAAAAAGACTACAATTTACTGAAATTGACTGAATCCTATTTTGTAGTATTTTTTTTTTAGGGCTCGAATAGTCAATTCGCAATGATAAGACCTATGTTTCAGTCTGAGGGATCACAAAACTAACGAATGAATTCATCAACAAGCAAGGTTCAACGATATGATTGCGCATATTTTTGAATTGAAATACTATTTAAATATTAATCCTAATAACTGTTGAATAATGACAATAACTTCTGTTACCTCTCCGGACAATGTGAATATGTTAATATTGATAAATAACATCTCTAAACAGATCGTAAAATATTTTCGATTTGAGTCAATCATTATCAAACATGTACCTTTCAAAAACTTAAATTATAAACCATAATAAATAATAGAATTTAAGGAATAAAAACGTACAGCAGTACTTTGCTTCTAGTTCGGTATTAAATATATCTTTGTTACGTGAAAATCTGAGTATCGTTTTGTTAGATAATATTTGAATTGCATTTGACGGAATTCATAATTTACATATGATGTGTAGGTCTAAATGGGTCTTCGAAAGTAGTACTTCACAAGATATAGTAGTGCAAATATATATTTTCAGGTATCTAATTTCTTAGTAGAATATTGATCCACTATATGCACTATCCATCATCAAGTCGCATTAAAAAAAAAATCAATAATCTATTCAATTCAATTAATTATGTCTATCCACTACAAAAATTAAAAAAAAAATTGGTCCCTAAAGAATTCAAAAATATATATATATACATTTTCAGGAAATCAACTAGAAATTCCACCTGGTATTCATACATACAATTTTTCATGTGCTCTGCCAGCAATGCTGCCAACATCTTTCGAAGGAACACATGGCCACATTCGATACACAGTTTCATTAATTCTTGAACGTCCATGGAAATTTGATCAAACGTGTAAAGTAGCCTTCACGGTGCTAAAACAATTTGATTTAAATTTTGATTCACCATTGTTAAGAGTAAATTCTTCCAAATTTTTATATACATACGTGTAATATAAATAATTTAATTTAATAAAACAAAAAAAAAAATTTATCTCATTTAAAAAGATGCCAAGTCAAATGGAAATAACAAAAAGTTTTTGGTGTGGACCATGTAGTACAGGACCATTTTCAATTTTAGCACAAATACCACAAACTGGTTATGTACCAGGACAAGATATTATTATACATACAGAAGTAACAAATATGAGTTCATCAAGAGCTGAAGAAATGAAATTTACATTAAGAAAAATCATTGTCTATCATAGTCAAACGCCAACAACAAAAACCAAAGAAGAAATTATTGACATAGCTGAGAAACGTACTGGTGGTGTTATAAAAAATGATCATGGTCGTTTTCAGGTTACATTAACCGTACCGTCGATACCACCAACAAATTTTAATTTATGTCGCATAATAAATATATATTATGAAATAAAAGTCGAAGCAAGAATATCTGGTCCACATATAAATCCATGTGTACGTATGCCAATCACTATTGGTACAGTACCATTAAATAAGAATATGCCAGACCCAAAAACACCAAATATAAATACATCAACAATTGGATTTGTAGCTGCAGCAATACAACAACAAACATCTACACCCATTACAAGTCAACCGTATCAAATACAAAATAATGTGCCTGATTATCAAGAAAATGATAATCGAATAGCGGAACAATCTGCAGTTCAAATATCATTAGAAGCTACCCAACAACAAATTATTGACAAACAGAATACATTAATATTAGCCAATGCTAGAAATATAGAATATGAGGATATTCGTAAGTTAGATCATTACATTATTATATTATAAATATTGATCTAGTTTCTTTTTCTATCATTATTCCAGCACCCCCATCTTATGAAGAATCAGTTGGTGGAAATTATAATATTCAAGATGAGGAAGATGAACATCAAATTGGTAAAACATTATTTACTCCAAGATATCCGGTGTATAATTTCCAACAAATTCAGCATAGTCAAAGAATTAATGAAAGTAGTAGCAATTATTTAACTAGTGATGGCAATTGTAGTAGCGACCATATAAATAATGGCAATAGTAGTCAAAATAAAGAAAGATATTAACTAAAAGAGTAATGAAATGTTTATGTTTTATAATTAATTTTTTTTTAAATATATAACAATATTTATTTATTATTTTATTCTTTTTCCTAATAACTGACTTCGGTATACTACCTACATTTAAGGGGTGGTCGACATGCATTAGAAGAATTGTGTTTGATTAAAGTCCTTTCTTTCACTCAGTAAATATTTTAATAAGAAACTTAAATGCAAAATTTGAACGGACAACGTATGGCGTCTGGAATTCTCAATTGTTGAGTGTTAAATGTGGTTTGGAGCATATGCCTCGAAGGCGCATAGGGCGGCCTTACGATCTGAATTTGCCGTTTCAAATTTGCATGTAACATCAAATGTAAACTAAAGTCATAGAATCGCTTTTTAGACAATAACAATCTTATTTAGTACTGTTTTACATTGGAAAGTTATAGAATAACGTTCAATGGTGGATATGTACAATATCATTAACAAAGAGCACAAGTCCTTTCTACTATTCTTTGAACTTTACATCTATACTTTATCATCCTGTTCATTTAAGAAAAATGTTGTGAACATTCTGATATCAACCGAAGCTAGCTACTACAACAACGGTTTTCTGCATTTTATAAGCAACTAAACAAGAAAACTCTGATATGATGCGGTAATCACAATAACAAATAATGGCAATTGGTGGTGTGGTATACTAAAAATCTTATGTTGAATATTTATTTTATAATGCAATCCATAATAAAAATGTTACTAGTATACTATCATTGATCCGACTACAATCGTATGCAATGTGTGTACGGCAAATATAATTAACAAAAAAAAAACTGGGATCTCAGCACTTGTCTAACTTCTACAGGTAGTGAATGTGTATATTACCATCCGCATGGAAGATGCCAGCCGATTTCTAAAAAGGTTTCAAAATCTGTTCCATCTAATTACCCATCCATAGCCATTACTTAAATCTTATCTATTATCATTGGAAAAAATTATTAATCACAAAATCATATGATACCTGGAATCCAATAAAATAATTCATGATCGTCAATTATACGGCTTTCGATCCAGAAGTTCAACTGTTTGATATTTTAACAGCTTGCACATGTTTGGTGAGACTCGGGTATGCTTGCACTCAACATATTGAGGACTTTTAAGAGAGTCTGGCACATGGCATTATTATCAAAACTGGCCTCTTATAGTATTCATCCTGATTAAAAACAAGAAAAACATGAAACTACCAACTATTGAAAATATGATCTACGAATAGGCATAGGAGAATAACTTTTATATAACCAAGAGGAAATAGAATCAATTAAATACAATTTGTGAAATTGATATGGCATTGTTGATATTTTAAGTTAGCAGCGAATATGTTGATATTAAACAATTTATCATCAAGAGCTTATATAATTTAAGGACTCGGCTAAGTTCTATTAATGAACATTTTAAATATAATTATTTAAAATCTATTTAATAATATTGTCTTTTAATAAAATTCATTCTAATTAATTAATTACTGCACTTCGATATCATATCTCTAAAGGTACTAATGTTCAATTGGCATAACTAGTAACTTATTATTTATGTTAAACTTAAAAAAAAAAAATTATAATTTTATTATATTTTTTATCAGTTAAATTACACATAAACAATGGGGTCATTTTATTAAATAATACGACTATATAAAATACGGAAATTATATTTATATTCCAATTAACAATTATTTGAAACCCATAGTCATACAATTAGATAATTAAATTTATAGTTTGTTTTAAATGATCGTTTTGAAATATTGTTGGCCGATTTTACTTGGCATAATAATAAATTGTTTAACGACGTCTTCATTGGAAAACGTCGAACCCTATTTTGAATCTTATTATCATTTACCAAAATATGCACAACAATTTGGACGTAATGCCATAAGGTTGGCTAAATTTAAGTGGCCAAATGGTGTCGTACCTTACGATTTCGATAATAATATTAGTAAAACTTTACTTTCTTATATTACATGGAATGGTTTACTTTAAAAAATAAAATTATAAAAATTTTAGATACCACAGAAAATGAATTTATTCTAAATGCTATGGACATTTTTAAGGAAGAAACATGTATTAAATTTATTCCCAAAACTGATGATCATATAGAGTACATTCGATTTGCAAAGGTGATTTTATATTTTCTACATTATCGTTCGTACATTATAAGTTTGAAAAGAATTTGATTTTCTGTAATGTGTAAATTAGAATTTTGTGTTGGTTTATATAATGTTACAGTCATTCGTTAATTATTTAAGTAGTACTCTAGTTACTTTTTTATCACTCTTGTCTATTCAATGCCATCGATTGATCAATTAATAAACCACTTTACATTGGATTAACAAATAATTTTTCAGTTGTTGCAAAACGTTCACATTTTGGTGTCCAAATATCAAATGTTATCCATATTTGAGATAATAATCATAACAACCAAACTCATTCAATTTCTCTGGCTGCAAAATCACATAAAAGAATTTGGTCTTTCAAAACATTCAATGTTTACTACATTTGACAAATGTCAATAAAAATAAATAAGAAACGAATGCGCAAGTGTATGTCATATATAAGTTTACATTTAATATAAGAAAATAGTATATTTAATGGCGAATAGAGTTCGTTTCATAATTTAAAAATTGGCCACTTTTAATATTTAAAGACAACCGCGAAAAGATTTTTTTAAATATTTGAAAAAAGCGGCCAATTTATAAATAATGAAACGGACTCTATTCGCCTATAAGCATACAATTTATTTATGAAATAGACTGCGCATTCATTTCACAGTTTTTCTTTCTGACATTTGACAAATGTATATAAATAATGATTGATTTTGATACTAAATGTTGTTTTAAATTTATTTTTTATTTGTTTTATTATTTTGATCGGTATTAAATACGGTGGAATTGGGTGACAAATCCTGGTAGATGGGTGTGATAAGCAAAGCATTTTTTTCATTTATTGTCCTGAAAGCTATTAATTTGTAACTTCTCAAAATATGTGAAACCAGATATTTTGAGCTGAAATTTACGTTCTCCGAAATTGAAACGATTTGTGTATAAGTTAAGAAGGAATGGTTATAAATGTATTAATAGCATCACTTCCTCATTGGTATTTTGAATACTTTAATACTTTAATACTTTATACAAAATATTATAGAATTATGTCAGTAAAATTTCAATATTTGGGCCGTTTTAAATAATGGTGATAATGGCCAGCCGTTTTAAATAATGGTGATTAATGGCCAGCCGTTTTAAATAATGGTGCGAGTCGTCGTTGTGTAAATCAAATCAATAATATGAATATTAAAATGTTTTTTTTATTGTATTATTTAGGGAAATGGATGTGGATCGTATATTGGTTTCAGAAGGAATAACATTAATCCATTGACAGTAATGTTGTCAGAATTTTGTTTACAATTACCTGGTGCAATACAACATGAATTATTACATGTTCTTGGATTATTACATGAACACGCTCGGCCAGATAGAGATGATTATGTAACAATTTTATGGGATAATATTGATCCAAGTTAGTGATTATAATATTTTTATTTATAGATTTTTACATAATTAAATAAATTTAATATTTTCATTTTTAGAATTTTTCGACGATTTTCAAAAAGCAGGATATAATTCTATTGAAACATTTGGATTACCATATGATTATAAAAGTTTAATGCACTATCCTAATAATGCATTTGCAATACGTAATCAAAATGTAACGATAGAGTCTAAGGTAATTTTAAAAGATTTAGATTTTTAATAAAAAAAAATGCTTTCGTAAGTATACTAATGTGAATGTGGACTAGAATATTTCTTATGACTACATTACACGCTTTATATTGTGTTCGCGAGTTACCGCGGTGACACTACGTGGAGGTAAAGATGGGTTAAACAATCTTGAACGATCGTGGATACAGAAAATAACAAATACCTGTAATACTAAATTGTGAGAATGGTCCCAATTTTCAGTTATCCATTACTTCACTCCTGACCTGATATCCTGTCCATATATTTTGTATCCATTATTATAATTAAACAATACATACAAATGGCTAGGTAACAAAAGAAAAAATAATGTTTATAATTTTAAAAAATTAGGAATTAAATTGAGTATCATATCTGTGTTACATAGAACTTGCAGTTTTTCTCATCATATAACTGAACTTGTGTTCTGCACAAGTTCCTGTGATACGAGCGAGTTCTAATGCACTTATAAATATAGACAAAATTGAAATTTATCGCAGACTGTAAAAAAACAAACATTATTAAGTCAAAGCAAATATTATTCATACAATTTGTATTTTAATTTCTCGTTACTTTTTGGTATTTTATTATAATCGTATATTGTTATTTTATTGTTGATTTTAATTTCCAGCAAATTGACAAACCACAGTCACATAACTTGAAAAAATTGAAACAATAATTAATGGATCACTTTAATCATTTTACAATGACACATTAATTTTTTTATTTCTATACAATTTTCAGACTAATCCATCGATGGAATTGGGACAAAGTAATGGTCCAACATTCTATGATTTAGAAAAAATAAGAAAAATGTATAATTGTTAAAGTTCTAAATGTAATAATTACTGAAATTCGAATGTAGATTTTATTATTTCTATAAAATTTCATAATTGAATATAATTTTATATAACATTTACTAATAATAATAAAAGTAATAATAAATATAATTAATTCAATAAATATTACATTTTATTTTTCATTTTAGTTGTTAATTCCTCTAGAGCATGCCTTTGAACATGATCACTTGTTATATTCTTTAAATTTTCAACTTCCATTAATATTTTTCCCTATACAATTTAAGAATATTTTTAATTAGTAATCTCAAATAAATCAATTAAATTAATGTATAAAATATATAATTATCGTGTTTTTCTGTAACTTACCGGCAATTTAATATCTAATAAGTTTTTATTTTTCATTGCTAAATTCCATAAATTAACAGTAAGTGGAAATATTTTCTCTTTACCAATATCAGCCTTAACAACAATGCGACGAAATAAATCCAATGCCAAATTACTTTGTAAACGTAATTGTTGTGAGTCACCCAATCCTTTTAATTGTATTAAAATTTGATCAACAATTTGAGAACAAATAATATTTATTTCATTAATAAATTTTGGATCTGAACCATATAATTCATCATTGGATACAATTTTCGGTATATGATAGGGATATGATTCTTGAGCGGCTACATTTAACATATCCAATAAATGTAAATAAATTATTGCTAAACAATTTGTTTGATTTTCAAAATGATATCGTTTTACTGTATCAATCAGTGTTCTGGTTAAATATAAAACACCTTGTTCAGGACTATCCTAAATAATTAAAAACAAAAAAACAAAAATCTATAATTTATTAAATTCCAAATCCAAATTATTTGTTTATGAATTTTATATATACATATATATGATCAATATGACCATTAATTTGATACCTATGGAACACTTTCCAAATTACACAGCCACACAGTATAGTACTGATAAACAATTTGACTTGAACTCGGACTTGAATATACGCAATTTGAACCTATGAGAACTTTCTGTTGACTGCCACAACCCACATAGCATTCCGAACACCTACTTTGCCCCTTGAATACGTGATTCTACATCTTTTTCACCACCAAGAGAAGACGTTTTCTAACACGTCTATAATTGTCTTATAGATAGCATGCCATCGACGAACTAATTAGTTTCGTTGTTGAAAAAATTATGCGTAGACGCTTCAGTCTTAGCCGCAAGTGCATTTTGGTTTGTGTCGACAAACAAATCGATAAATGGTCATCAAGTTGATTAGTTATACGCCATTGCATAACATGTGTATAGATGCTTAACTTCCCATAATCCTATTGCTTGTTTGTATAATGAGGTGCGATTTTTTCAGTTTCACGTGTAATTGAAAAGCTTCGGCAGTGTGGACCACAGATATCTAGGTTGGTGAAATTGACGTTAGTTCCTAAATAGGACACCCAACCACGATCTAGCACTTAATATTTTAGATTGAGTTTAATTTGATGTACCGTTCCCAAACGCTTTGTCGCGTAGACGTCCATTAAGCACTTTTCATAAGAATAGTAGATCGTAATCCAGATATGTCTAAATTTCGCAAATTTATGTTGCATCGTAATTAGATAAATCACTGTTCTAATAAATCAATTAATCCATACAATCCAAATCTAAATAATTTTACATAACAATATATAAAAAAAAAACTTACTGGCACAATAATTAGTGTTGATAAAAAATTACATATAAACGACACTAAATAATTTTCTGTACTCTTTTGTTTTCCTTCATATTCAATAAATTTTGGTAATTCTGGTATTAAATTTATAGCAGCTTCAAAACATGCATCAGCTAAAATAAAAACAAAATAAATTCAATTAATCGAAATTAAGTACTCGTACTTTTTTTTTTTTTATTAACCTACCTTGTCCCAAACATAAATTCATTAATGCAACTTTACCAGAAAGTAAATATAAATCCATGCGAGTTAAAACCGAAACAATACTTGGTATTGTTATAAAACAATAAGCGGCACAACCCTTAACAAATGCCATTGTTTTACGTGTATGTTGTCCATAAACTATACATCTTGTATCAATTGCCAATTTATTAACACAATAAACTAATGTTGCTAAAACACTGTCTAAATTTGGAAATGCAGCTCTTGCCTCAACATAAAATGTTAATTGTTGTTCGAAATCATTTGCATATTGAACTTTACGTATAAAATTACTAATTAAATTGCTTATTTGACGTCGTTCATCGTCAACGGTTAATGCACTATATATTTTATGTTAATTTATTACTCATAAATGAAATAATTCAAAGCTGATATTTTTAATTAACTTTTTTGTTCCTTTTTGTGAATACTTACTTTGCACTGTCACTGAGAACTTTACAAATATACATAAATGCATTTGTTATAACTGGATCATTTGTATTCTCTATTGTATTGTTCCTATATGTTAACATTATATTTTTACATACTTCTAGTTTAATTGATTCTTTCTGAAAGAGATCGAGTAATGGTAGAAAATTATCCTGAAAAAGATTTATTATTATTATCAACATTAATTATGAATAAATCAAATATAGTAAAACTAACAGATATTATTAATCCTTCAAAATTTTTGGTATGTAAAATAATTTTATCCGTAATTGATTGAAGTTCTAAATAATGATTTTCAAATGAACGATTTTTAGTCACTCTTGATATTAATTCAGATAAAAAGATGTTTACTTCCTGTAACTGAAAAAGGATAATTAACTTAATAAGTGGATAATTCAACACATATAATCAGACCCTTCTCAAACATATATGGGTGTAATACCATTGAGGAAATATATCTTTGGCCCAATTACAAAACCATGTACTGCGTGGTTTTCAGTCTCTAATGACCGAAAAAGATGTTGGATCATACATATAAAAGGCACGGTAGATATTTGTTACGCAAAGTGAGTTGTAGTAGCCGAAATAAATTTCACGTAAATTGCCGTTAAGTCACAAATCCATTCATCAATAGGTGACTTGAACGAATAATAAGAATATTTTGGCCAAATACAGTATGAAATAAGGTTTTG